>PVIW01003331.1:17500-172386 GCA_004026585.1 Noctilio leporinus
AGCAAATGGGATTGCATCAAACTAAAAAGTTTCTGCTCAGCTAAAGAAAACAACAGTAAAATGAAAAGGGAACCAACCAACTGTATGGGAAAACATATTTGCCAATGACACCTCAGACAAGAGTTTGATCTCCATAACATATAAAGAACTTATAAGACTCAACACCAGGAAGACAGACAACCCAATTAAAAAATGGGCAAAGCACCTAAACAGACACTTCTCGGAAGAGGACATAGAAAGGGCCCATAGGCATATGAAAGGATGCTCAACATCATTAGACATCACAGAGATGCAAATTAAGACAACAATGAGATACCACCTCACACCTGTCAGAATGACCATCATTAACAAATCAACAAACAGCAAGTGTTGGTAAGGATGCTGAGAAAAGGGAACCCTTGTGCATTGTTGGTGGGAAAGCAGACTGGTGTAGCCACTTTGGAAAATAGTATGGAATTTTCTCAAAAAATTCAAAATAGAACTGCCTTTTGATCCAGCAATTTCACTGCTAGATTATACCTGAAGAATCCTGCAACACCAATTCTTAAGAACCTATGTGCACCCCCATGTTCATAGCAGCACTATTTACAATAGCCAAGTGTTGGAAACAGTCTAAATGCCCGTCAGTGGATGAATGGATCAAAAAACTTTGGTACATTTACACAATAGAATATTACATACACAGCAGAAAGAAAGAAGGAACTCCTGCCTTTTCTGACAGCATGGATGGAGCTGGAGAGTATTATGCTTAGTGAAATAAGCCAGTCAGTGAAAGACAAAACCATATGATCTCACCTAATACAGGAGACTAATGAACAAAACAAACAAATAAGCAAAACAGAACCAGAGGCATGGAAACAAGAAACAGGCTGACAGTGTGCAGAGGGGAGGGGGGAGGGGGAGCAAGTGACAAAGAAGGGGAACAAGCAACCAGTATAAATGACCCATCAACATGTACGGCATGTGGGGACTGACTGTGGGAGAAGGGATGGGGATGGTGGACAAGGGGAGAGCAATGGGGGAAATGGGATAAATGTAATACAACAATAGATTAAGTAAAAATCATACATCTTTGCTTTGTCTGGACCTCAGGGTAAAAATATTCAGTATTTCTCCATTAGGCTTGTTACTATAGATTTTCTTTTAAGAGATAACCTTTAACAAATTAAGATACTTTTCTATTTCTAGTCTACTGAGAATTTCTATAAATGAATGTTTAATCTTATACTTTTTGCATTTTGAGATCTTATGGTTTTTCTCCTTTATTACATGAATGTAGTATACATTGATTAATGAGTATTACTCAACTTTGCATTCCTGAAATAAACACAACTTAGTCATGATATAGTATCTTTAAAATATTTATATCTCTGGGCCCTGACCCATGTAGCTCAATTGGTTGGACATCATTCCACACATCCCGCAAAGCTATGGTTGCTAGTTCAATCCCCAGTCAAGGTATATGCCTGGGTTGCCAGCTCAGCCCATCGACAGTAAGTAACTGATCAATATTTCTCTCCCCCTCTTCCTCCCTTGCTTCCCTTCTCTGTAAAAATAAAATCTGAAAAAAAAAAATTCTCTGGATTTTCTAATATTTCTTTAAGAATACTGAATTAAAGATATTGCCTTAAAATTTTCTTGTGAAGTCCACGTCAAGTTTTGGTGTTAGGGTTAGGCTGTATTCATGCAATGAATTGGAACATATCCCTTCTTTCTCTAATCTCTAAAAGTTTGTATAAAATTCCAACTTCTCCCATTAAGTGTTTGTAAGATTTCATTAGTGAAGCATTCTTACCCCTCATATGTATTTGTGGGAAAATATTTTCATCATAGATTTAATTCCTTTCATAGACTTATGTAAGACTTTTAGATTTCTTCTTCTGCCAGTCTTAAGTTGTATTTGTCTATTTCATCTAACTTTCAAATTTTTTTGAACAGTGTTATTAATAAGAGTATACTTATACTGTCTAGTTCCCATAATATGAAGCTTAATACTGTTAACCAGCAATTTTATACAAAAGCTCTCCCATGTCACCAGCTATTTTTTTGTAATTGAATATGAAAATGAAACAATCTAAATAAATTCAATATAGTATTTATAAATAATGTATTAAAAGGAAACTGTACATATCTTCTATATAACTTTTAGTAACCTTTTTGGTATAATGAACTGCAGAGCACTCACCTACATGCGATGGTACACAACAGGTTTTGCAAACATACCTGGTTTCACCTCGCTTTCCTTTTGAAGTTCTAGTGGGAGTCTTCTTTATTCCAGTGACTATTTTTTCCTAAAACATGGTCTTTAGTTTTCCTGAAAGCCTGAAAGGCGAGTCTTTGTAAGGTGCTCTTTTAGAGGTAGCAGCATAAGGGCCAGGTTCTGTGCTACATTCATTTGAATCATTGGTTACTCATTCCCTAGCAACTTGGGAGTAGAAATTTGTATCTCATTTCATTTAGTAAATTATAGTTAAATTTTGAATTCATTAAAGCACAACTGATCAAAAAGAATGGTTTTTTTTTTTTTTTTTTTAAGATTTTATTTATTATTTCCAGAGAGAGAGAAAGGGAGAGGGGCAGAGAGGGAGAGAAACATCAACATACCGTTGCCTTTCACCTGCCTCCAGCCATGGATGTGGCTGGAGACCTGACTTGCAACCTGGTTATGTGCCCTGGCTGGGGAATCGAACCAGTGACCTTTGGGTTTACAGGCTTATCCACTGTGCTACCAGCCAGGGCTCTAAACTTTTTCATAAGATACTGCTGTTAGCCAAATACTGGTTTGCTTGATCAAACCCTTTCATGAATTTGTTGTAATCAGGTATGCACGTGGGTTTAACTATGTCACCTGTGGAATTCTTTTGCTTCCCAGATGATTTCATAGAAGCATCATGAACAGGTGAGATCATATGCACTAGCCTTTTCTTTTCCATGTGATAAGAAAGTGTGTCCTTTCTATAAAAACATCCTTTCCCCTCTCCAAAGATTCTTTGATTTTCCTTAGTTCTTTTGGCAAACCATGGTTCTCTCTTATAGGGCCACAGACCAGTGTTTTCTAATATTTCAGCAGCAGACGCGCTATTACAGTAATCCTGGTAAACATGACGCCATCTCTAAGATGGAGAATCTAGTCTCTTGTAGCTTTTGCCTTCACTGGAATAGATTTTGAAATTGCAAATGTAGACAGTCTCATTTTCACAAAACATTATTAAAATTTCATATTTTGTTATCTTTGCCAGATTATATGTTCTGAAGCTGATACACCCTTTAAATGGTATCATTACTTCATCTAGGGATAACTCTGGTTTAGGTCCATACAAAGACTTAAATTTTGGAATAAAGCAATCCAAAAGAGGCCTAATTTGGTAGTCTGTTTTTATTAGTTGTAGCTTATGAATTATCATTAAGATTTTTAAAAAGTAAGCTTTTGCTAGAACCTCATTCTTGTCATAGTTTTAGGAAATATGAGTGCTTCAAGCAAAGGGTCCATTGGCCAGTAATCTCTCCAATGTGAATTTTTTGTTTGTCCCATCAGTATCAATAAACCAAGAAACTTCTTCATATTACTAGTGTTAACTTCTTGTGTCCTTGTCAAAGTTTTAGCAGATGTTTCATAAAAATTTTCCCTTTGGAGGTAGTATAAATTAGTTTGAGTTGAGAAGCAATTAAATTTTAAAAATTATCAAAAATTAAATCTGTCCACTGACACTTTGTGGGTCACTAAATTTAAGTTACACCAGAAATATTTGTCTAATCCTCCAAAGTTGGTGTAATGTCATTTTCTGCCCACTCTTCTTCAAAATCACTTTCACTATCAGATTCTCGCTTTTTTTTTTTTTTTGTAGTTCTGGTGGTCTAATATCAGTTCGTAACTATCTTCCGACAGACTATCATCTTCCACATCACTGCTAAGTCAGTCAATCAGAAAAAGCATCTGCACATTTCATTGAAAAATTCTTCATCATTGCGTGTGATATTTCATATTTGAAATTTTTGCAATACTAAACCTGTGATAAAACCTACAATATTAGAAAAATAATTTTATAATAAACACAATTAAAACTTATAAAATCTTACTCTTTTTTAAACGATGTATAAACTAATGCTAGCACAAACACGGGAACTAGTTATTGGTCAACAACATTTGGGCTTGAGAACACGTGTTTTTTGGGGGTGGTGGTCAACAATGTATTGAGAACAGGCAAAAGTTACCAAAAGTGACAGAAGTTAGAATAGCTCCTTCTAGAGGTTATAACTGGGAAGGAGCAAGAAGCTCTGAAGCCATGTTTATGTTCTCTATCTTGATGGGGTGGTGGTTACATGGTATAAACAAGTAAAACTTGATTAAGTGCTCTTAGTATTACTTTATACATGTAATGCATGTTTTAAAATAAAATTAAAATTAAAGCTTTACATGTGATTCTGGTGCCCATTCTAGACTGAACTTGCGTGTTCTGGCATGGCCTGAGAGCACCAATCTGAGCGTGTGGTGCAGACCAATATATCCAAAGTGAATTGTTCAGATGCTGAAAGATTTACATCATTTCCTTTGAGCAAATGTGGAACTAGCTTATTATCATCTCTTCCAATGGAGACAGAAATAAATCATTATTCTGAATTTGAAAATAAACTCTAGCGTTTAAGCAAAAGATGAACTACATATACTTTGCAGTGCTACATCAATCATTTCTTTCAGATGTTTAAGATGGAAATAGAAGATAGCTCAAATATTTTAGAGTCTGTGGAAAGCATCAATAAGAAATATTATTGGTTGACTGAAACCGATACCTTCTAACCAATTTCATTTCCTTAATGTAAAGAAATAAGCATTAATAATGAAGCAAAACTTCCTTCACCACACCCACCCAATCTCTTTCTCCAACAGCAAACATTCATAAAGCAATTACTATACTATATATGAAACACTATTAAGTTACTCGATCCTGAAAACTTTAGGCATTGTACCCATTTCACAAGTGTAAAAACTGAGAATCAAAATTTTGATAACTTGTCTAAGGTTATACAGTTTAATAAATGGTAAAGTCAGTTTTTGGACTTGCTTGTAGGCCTGCTTTTAAAACCACTATGATCAATAATAATCCACAACCAATTTGAGTTTTAAAATTCTTTAAAATATTTAAAGCTAAATAGAAAGTCTGTACATATTACAAGTCAGCTGAAGACCCCAAAATTCAAAATTAAAAAAAAGAGAAAATGAAAATCGGTTTAGCTTAATTAGAAACAAAGCCACAAGGTAACATTAAAAAAAAATTTAAGGCAAACAACATAAACTAAAAATTAATTTGGGACAGAAATCTTAGCAGAATTCAGAATGTTTGGGGTAAAAAGCCTGAATGGAAAAATTTTTAAATATTTATGACCTGATATGTGCTAAAGATAGTGCTGAATATATAAAGCAAAAAGGATTAGACATATAAGGAAAAATACATCATCATGTCTTACTCCCTGAGAGATATGAAAGGTTATACGTAGAGAATCTCACCAGTTTAATTAATATTGATTTAATGACTCTATGAAAACTATACCAAATGGATATACCCATTCTAGCACTCAGGAAATATTTACAAAAGGTATTTGCTTAACAACTTTAAAAATCTTTAATAAACTCCCAAAGCAAACTACATGTAATAAAAATTACAAGTTATTGACAACAACAAAAACCCTAAAAATTTACAATATATCCAACCACATGGAAGTTGAAACACACTATCCTAAAAATTCCTGAGTCAAACAAGCCCACAAATTGGCAGTCACTGAACATAAAATCAATGAAAATACACATTCTTAGTCTATAGGATGGAGCCAAAGTAATAATCAGAGAATTCATAACATTAAAAGCTTCTTTTAGAAGAAAAATGGACCAATTATTCAAGAGGTAGAAAATAAGTAAAAATAAAATACTGAATAAAAGAAGTCAAAATACTAAAATAAAAATAAATTATTATTCCCTGGTAATGAAAAAGAGTATGGAGGTGGAACAGGGCAAATCCTATTTGTTTAGCAAAAAAGGATATGGAATAATAATGTATGTATTTAAAACACTTTAAATATAAGATAAGCTAGGTCTGATAGGTGTAGCTCAGTTTGTTGGGCATCATCCCCCAAAGCAAAAGGTCACCAGTTTGATTTCCCAGGTCAGGACATAAGCATGAGTTCCAGTCAGGGTATGTGTGAGGGGCAACTGATCCGTGTTTCTCACATCGATGCTGCTCTCCCTCTCTTCCTCCCTTCCCCTCCATCTAAAAATAAATAAAATCTTAAAAAAAAAAAAAAGGGGGGTAGAATCTATGATGAATTTCCAGAAGAAGTGAAGTTACCAATATTTACTCAGACAGAACCTTAAACAGAACAAGAACATATGAGGAAGTAGAAAAATTAAGAAAGAATTACCATCAAGAAAAGAGTCAGGTGTATCTGGGTATAAATAAAACAGCATCCCTTCAGTAAAGGTATAATTTTTAGGATATATAAAGTTTTCTAAATCAAATAAAATGTGAGATCGTTTCCAATTTACTCTAGAAAGATATCAAAACTTGTCAATCAGAACCAGACTTATCTCCTACGAATGAATATAAATATAAAATCCTAACTAAAGGTTAGTTAATAGAATGAAACATTTTAAACAAATGCCTCAATATTATTCTACTGATGTAATTGGTGTCTATCAATAAATCAAGAAAAAAATCCCTATATTGATAAGCATTCAAAAGCATCTTAAAAATATTTAACATCTTGTATAATACTAAAAATTATTCATAAAATCAAAAAAATTCCATTACCACAATCAATGGAAGGCATTAAAAATAATTAAAAAGTAATGTGGCCAGTTAAAAAAAAACCCTGAACGTTTTCCTTAGTAAGCAGTGTCTAGTTTAAAATACTGCAATAGTTGAAAATAATATGAAGAGTCCACTTTTAAAAGCCAAACAAGTATTCAAGTATTTCTGGAAACTTAAAATAAATAAGTATATATTAGAACTATAGTAAAGAAAATTTCAAACTTTTAATGAGGAACATGCAAGAAAAATTAAAATTCTATTATGCTTTCAATGGAAAGACCACCTGCCATAAACCAAAGTAAATTTAAATAGTATGTTTCCAGTTAAAATCCCAACAGGATACTTGGGGAAAGTGATCAGAATGATTAACAAATCACATGGAAAAATAAATAGGCAGGAATAGAAAACTTTGACAAAGGGACAATTAAATTAACAAATATTGTCTGTGTCACACAACCAGGGATTGAAAAGTGAGTTTAAAAAAATAAGACTACAATGACAGATGCATAGTTTATAAAGTGTAGTACTTGTAACCAACAGAGAGAATGGAACAAACTGAAAGCCCAGTAACAGACCCTAAGACAGAGATGGTATTTTTAAACTAGGGCTAGAATGAATTATTTAACAAATGCTCTTAGCCTAATTAGTATAACCGTTCAGAAAGTATAAATTTGGGTCACCTCACAAGATCTAATAAATTCTAGAATGGCCAGGTTTCCAGTCAGGTCAGTAGCTAGAGGCAGGTGAAAGGCAACCATACATTGATGTTTCTCTCCCTTTCTTCCTCCTTCCCTGCCCTTCTCTCTGAAAATAATGAATAAAAAAATCTTTAAAAAAAAATTCTAGAATGGCTCTCTTAATAAATTAAGAGAGCTACAGAAGTAAAATAAAACTGTGTGAAAATTAATCTTACAGGAACTTTTTATAGAAAAAACTAAGAAAAGATAGACTACATATACTTATTGAACTTTTTTTATATCAAAACACATCCCTGGAACTTTTAAGATTATTGTTTAATCTAGTGTCCTTATATAAAGAGTTCTGCAAAGTAACAGAGATAAACACCTAATAATTAAGCATATGAGTAGTTAATAAACAAGACACTTGACTAAGATAAACTAACAAATTTCACTAGTAGTCAAAGAAACAGGAATTAAAACAAGATGATTAATCACCTGACAAACTGGCAAAGACTTAAAAATGTAAAAACCCCTAACACATAGCTAAATGAAAAGGGGAAGCATGTAAAATGTTCACACCATTCCTGAGGGCAATTCAAATGCAGCATAAGTTTAAAAATGCACTCTTGCACCAGCAAGTCCAAGGAAATCATGTATGCTTATCTGTATGAATATATTCATTTATGTGGATTTTCACCATTGTTATATATCAAAGTTAGAAGTACTTTGTGTCCAGTAATAAGGAATTCTTAAATTATGGTTCTTCCATAAAGGAATAATTAAGAACCATTAAAAAGAGTAGAATTATTGACACAGGCTGACTGTAATGTATTTATTAAATGGAAAAAATTAATTACAAAGTATAATCTCATTGTTTTAAGAAAAACAAGATATGCATTCACATACCTCCATCAAAAGGCAAAATATTAATGGTGGATATCTCCAGTTGTGTGCCTATGTTTTCAAATATATACAAATAAAAAAGGAAAAAAGCATTCCAGGTTTTAAGCTTTATCAATAAAACATGCCACAGTGGGTAACCAGAGGTCCTCTTTATCAGGTAGAATTATTCCTAAATCTGTTCTGCAGATAAGCCAGAAGAAAACAAGGCTAAAAATGGCCTGAAATTCTTAGAGTAGTTTATTTACAGACTATGAGATACTGACTTAAAAAAAAAAAAAGAGACTTAAAACACATTACAATTTAACAGTTACAAGATTTTACTGATAGTTATTGCAAAAAAAAAAAAAAAGCAATGAACTTAATTGTGGAAAAACACAATTAAGTTTCCACAATTGTGGAAAAACTTCCACAAATGAACTTAATTGTGGAAAAAATGAAAGGGTGATTTACTATACAGCCTTTTTTTGAATGCAATTAGAATCTAGAAAATTCTTTTTAATGGAACATTTGATACAGAGAAAGGAATTAAGACTCGCAAAATTTTAGTCCATGAATCCAAAGGGCAAATTCTTTCTATTGTGATTAGAATTTTGTTTTCCCCTTCAACTGGATCCCTTGATAGCTTAATTTTTTAATAACTTTAGTTTTTATTTAAATTAGATACAGTTTAGTAAATTACCTGAAGCCTTTGCTACATGACAAACCACTGCTCCCCATTATAAAACAACTTAAAAATTATGAAACTTGAAAAAATATAAAAGCAGTGTTTGCAGGCCTTCTGATATCCAGCTTCCACCTACAAATATACACTTTAATCATTCAGTCTTATCTAATTGTTGGGTATTTATTGTCTTAAACTAAAAAAAGGAACCTTCTTGTTAAAGTCTACCCACAAATTAAAGTTTCTAATAGCCCCTAATTAAATAAATTTTCTAAAGTTGTTTATTTTCATATTTTTTTCTGAATTGTTTAAAAAGCAACCTGTGTTAAAAGTTGTTCAGTATTCTTAATTTAATTATTTTAGAAAACACTGGTATTTTAACTGTCAATATGCTTACTGAAAAGTCAAGTATTTTAGTCTATAGCCATACCACCCTGAATGTGCCCAATCTTGTCTGAAAAGCTAAGTATTTACTGCATAATTTAGACATGGCTTATGGGAACAAACACTGGCAAACCATCTCTCAAGTCGTATTTTTCTTAGCAGTAACATGAAGAGACAGACCAGGTGATTTTAAATATGGAACATCCTGTTCAGACTTTTAAAATATCAAAACCTGTATTCCAGGGAATCAGTTGATCTTCATTCAAAATTTGTATTTCAGATTTACTTCAAAATAAACAAATAAAAGACCTAGAGCAAAAAATTTGGATTCAGTTCATAGCAAATGTTAGGCAGAACAGATAGCAAACCAAGGCAGGAAGGGGAAGGGAGACATGTCTCACCCATTAATTCAGCAGTCCTGAGCCCAATCAGATAGGAATGTCTGGTGTTCTAGGAAATCACAAGAAAAACCATGCTAGCACAGGAAGAAGGGAGCCTTTGAAATTCTGCGTGTATCATTTCCACTACCTGGGAAAAAAAGACTTTGAAACTATATGTTAATCCCAAGGTCTGGAGAAGGTAGGAAAAGGGGGAACCTTGAAGCTGACTACAAGCGTAAAACCCCTAAACCCAATAGGTAGGACACTCAAACTACCGGAGTGCCCACTTGCTGCTTCATGCTCAAGTGTACTTCATAAACCATTCTGCTATCTCATTTCCACTATGCGTGTTGTCTCTCGCCTGAATTCATTTCTCCCTAGTGACATGAACCGAGGGGGAAGCCCCCTAGCTCGGTCTCCCCAGTAATAGCAAATACAGCAAAATATGTCCTACAACTTGTACAAGTTGTAGGACAAGTACTGCAAGCTAGACAGATATAACAAAATTTTTCATAGTTTCCAGTTGTTTTATTTCTTTCCAGAACTGTTTTTTCTCTCCAAATATGACTTTAAAATTTTACACAGACATTCACATTTTCAAGTAGCAAGTACCACTAGCCTTTCCAGACACTTTTAAAATCTAGTTTATTGTCAACCTACTAGAAGTATGACTTAATGCCTGTCATGTTTATTGATGTATTCCAAGTATTAGCATAGTACCTGGCACTTGGTAGGCACACACACTGACAGAATGAAGCTCTGAATCACAGCTCACACATTATCTTAATTCACATTTCCACAGACTGTGTTAATCAATAAACCCCTTAAAATGAGTCTTTTAAATAAAATTACATGGGTAACTGTAACTCTCCAACACATGACAGATTAAAGACAGGAAACAATGTGTTGCATGCAGAAAAACCTGCTGTGTCAGGAAATACACACAGGAATTTCACATGGGAGACAGATATTTTCTTTTGGTAAATCAATCTTTTCTGTTTTCACCATTTTATTTGCAATCTGACTGATCAGTTTATTTAAAAAAAAAAAAAACTTAGGCAGTATTTGGGTTCCTTAGATTTCACTCAAAAATATCCAGTGATTGCTGCAATTATTATAACCTACAGAAACAGTAATTTCCCAACTCTTCTCTTTTTATTACTCCAAATTTACTAAAATGTTAAATGTTATAGAACAATGCATTAATATTTTTCTACCATATTTCATCAATTTTAAGACACATTCACATAATAAATAACATCTCTGAATTTGGAAAGTATCTTTAAATTGATGCATCTTATCTACAATTCTGTTGTGGTTTAACTGACAATATTATTTCTAAGCAGTGCGTAAAATATTGGTATCTCAATCAATGCTGTCTTAGGGTAACATCAGAAATTGCAGTTCAAATTTTCAACTTCAAACAATTTCCCTATCCTCCCAGTCATTCTCGCAACATAAATACATAACTAAAATGCTTAATTAGAAAAACTATCCAAACACAGTTCAATTTTATATAAAATATTTAATTTTTAAAACACAAGCTATTCATGTCACATAAATATCTTCAATTTTATGTTAGCTACTATGGTCAGCAGAATTAACAAGTGTGACTATTAAGAATAACTTAGATACTGTCACTTATAGGAAAATCTAAAGCTCTAAGATTCACCATATTAAAATTTCAGATACTTGAATACTGTAGCTATTTTGTAAAATTTCAAAATATTTCTTCATTTCCTGCAATGTAGTTTCATTATAAGTTGTTAGTATTTAATATCCAAATAAAAGCAAAATAATGTTTTTCTTTCATTAACTTCTCCCCAACAACAAAATTCCATCAAAAATAAAATGGTCAACTGACATCATTTTATAGCAATAAAACGGTAAATTTTAAAATGTTCTTACTGTCACCACATTCTATTTTAATCACAAGTAAGATGGGGGACACAGGGTTAAAAGACTGACTTTAAACTGGAGCAATTCCCATCCTGTAATAGTTGTTTCAACTTAAGATTCCAATAAAGTAGTTAGTTATCAGAATAGTTAAAACAAAATGGTTAATTGGCACAACTCCTTTTCAGAGTCTATTTTTCCACTTAGTAATATGCAAACACTGGTTATTTCACTTTGGTTCCTTTCTAGAATTATTATAATTATCTGTGTGTGTGAGTGTGCACAAAAAGTTACACTTGATACCATTAAGTTTAAATACGAATTTGTCCATCATTCTTTGTTGCTTTTAATTTAAAAAGTGTTGAAATAAACTGAAGTTGCTCTAAGTCTGGCAGAAGTCCTAATAAACCTCATGGGAGGTGAGAGGAGGGGAAGAGGTTTTCTCTCACTTTTTCTTTGCTGCAATAAATTCAATCTAGGCAATGTATCCAGTTACAAGTGAATAGGTGTTTTGTTTTGTTTTTCCTTAAAATAGCAATTGTATAACTTAAAATATGGTGTTTGCCATACCTCCCCCTTGAACATTAATACAATTATTCTAATTGTTATCCTTTGCTTCTATGCTCCTATGCCCTCCCATTATCCATGGCAAAAGGGAACACAAACATATGGCAAGCAAGAAAAACAGGTGCTCTGAAATTCTCATTAAGCTATTACTTTCAACCATTTAAATGACAATTTTTTTTAGAACTTAATCAGAAAGTAGCAAAATATTGATTGCAGTTCTCCCTTTCTTTCCTCTCACTCTCTAAGAGATGGTAGTAGGGGAAGGTAACACAGCCTAAAGAGGCAAAAAAGGAGAAAGTGTAATTGGCAGAAAGAACGAATATAATAGGAACTGAACAGGCAGACCCCAAACACCCAAGAGCTCCCTTCCTCTTCAATACAAATGTATTGATTCCCTTTAGAAGACAGACAGTATAAAGGTTAACTACTTTTTCAGACCTTAAGCTTACCTGTTAAGGCACTTACTTACCCTCCCCACCCCACCCATGTTTTTCATATAAAACCCACTATTTCATGTGAATGTATTTTGCTAGGTTATGATAATCTGCAAAATAAAACAAAAATAACATTGACCATTTCTTTTATAAAACTGCTGCATCAAGAGAAAGGTTGTGTTTTATTTTCTGAAATGAGCACAAAGTACACCTTTCACAATAACACTGAAAGCAGGTGCCAAGACTGACAGTGACCTTTGACTAAAGGTAGCTTTGTAAAAAGAAAAATACCAAGTAAATCAGTGCCCTTTCTGATTGTTGTAAAACTGGAGAAGGGAGGGATTGGTTGGTTGTAAAAGTTGGTCCAAACTTAAAAAAAAAAAAAAAAAAAAAAAAAAAAAAAAAAAAAAAAAAAAAAAAAAAAAAAAAAAAAAAAAAAAAAAAGCACGCATGTGCATAGTTCAGATCTGCAAGAGGGCCATAAAACTTTTATGTCCCTAATATTAGTATCCACTTAAAACTGCAAGAATACAAAAAAAATTGTTAACTAGAATTTGTGAAGATGTACAATCAACAGATCTAGTTTTTAGAACAGCATGAATTTAAGCAAAGGATTTTTTTTGTTTTTGTTTTTTTGGTCTTTTTTAAAACTATTGTATGCAAGACCCTTTTCACATAAAAATAAAGCTGTTGTTGAATTATTATTCAAGTCTCTTGGATTGCTGCCTTAAATTGCAGCTAGAAAAGTCTTTCCAGATAAAAATGATGTGCCTGAGGAAAAACTGATACTCAGTATGGTAACCCTCTGCCTCGACCTCTGCCAGCTGATGTGCTAATGTGTCCCCTGTATCCTTGTGAATATCCAGGTCCTTGGGCAGGAGACGTCCAGGTCTGTCCATGCATGAGGCTGGGGCCACCTGGGTTTTCCTGTAAGGTACCACCATAATTATAGTTGTGCATCTTTGCTGGCAAAGCATGAGTACTCTCTGGTCCTGTGGAAGGGTCACTGCTCTTTGCCAGGACTGCAATGGGGCCATGGCTATATTCAAATCTATGGTCCTTGTCTCCACTAAACAACATGGGACCAGTATTGAGGTAAATGTCTCCATATCCCGCTACTGAACTGGGAAATGACTCAGAAAAGGCAGAAGGCTGAGGTGGACCACCAGAATGAGATGAAGTAGTACTGTAGTTATCCAAAGCCTGAATATCTGAGTTTCCAATGAAGCTATGCCGTTCCAATGGCGGAGCAGAGCTACCTGCTAGACCATCATTACTAACATAAGGAGCAGAAGAGAAGGAAGAGGGTCCAAAATTATCCTTGTAATCTGAAGGGGGTGCATAAGTGTCTCCTGTCTGATAATCAATACCAGCTTCTCTTTTGGGATCATCCTGGGGCTGATGCTGAGCTAGTAGCTGTAACAGGGCTGCTTTCACTCCTGCATGAGGGTCAGTTAACGAAGAACCAGTGGTGGGTACATGCTGGTTTTCTGTCCGATAATCCAGATCTTCCTCAGTGACTGGTGGTGGTTCAGGTGGTTCAGGAGGTCGTTGATCAGGAGGGAGAATACGAGGCCGGTCTGGCTCTGGTGTGAGCTCTAATAGCCTCATGTCTTGGTGCTGGATAAGATCATCTTGCCCTAAGTGAAAAAAAAACAAAACAATAGAGTGAAAATTTACTGTGGAAAACTAAATGTTCAAAATAATTCATGTTTCATGTGGGTGCTCCTAAAGAGCATTAGAAGTTCCATCTCTGCCCATATCCCCCCAAAAAGAAAAAAATTTTAAATAAAAAGGAAACTGGTATATAAGTACTAATATGGCCTGCTATTATTTAAAATCTATGGTAGCTGAAAAATTGTATATTTGACTTTTCAAAGTATCTCATGTATACCTGTTTATTGCTTGAAGAACAAAAGCTACTATATACGCAAAGTTTCTGCCTTGGTCAATCATTCTGTTGTAGCTAGAGTAAATGATTATTTCTATACCATAGGTTTACATGAGAAGACTATATATATAACTAATAATGAGTTATATTACACATAGATAATTTGCTAAAGAATCAATTCCTAGAAGAGACTATAAAACTAACCTGAGACCTGAGAATTTTCAGGCACCTCCTAACAATGCCACTAAACAATACACATTATAGATAATCATCAACAGCAAGAGAACAGTGTGAATGCAGCTACATTAGTAGTTTGCTATCTGAACACTCACCCGATACTGGAGTGCTAGGTTCTGGAGGTGGTCTGAGCTGTAATGATGCTTCATGCCCTGCTCCATTTTCTCTTTCTTCTAGTAGCACATCTTTCTGCTTTGACTGCTGAGCCTTTATTAACTGAGTCAACAAAACTGCAAATGCACTCTGCACAGCCGCCTGGGCAGCATCAGTCTCCATTTTAGGCTGGAGGCTCTGAGAAGGTTGAATTCCTCCCAATGGTTTCGAAGACTCCTGTTGTGGTGTTGATGGATCTGTCTGTTTTTCACCTGTTGCCAAAATTCCAGCAGGAAGGTTTATTTTATTTAGCTGCTGTTGAGTCTCAGAGTTTACCTTAATGTTCAATACTTGGACAAAATCAGCCATATTAACACTTGTTTTAGATTGTAGTAGGTTTAGTAGAATTGCCAATTCACTGTGGTTTAACTGCTGTCCAGGGCCTGTTTTTACTAAAGACAAAATTTGTATTAATTAGAATTGCCATAATTTACAGCTCCCCCACCCACAAAATGGCTCTGTATGACCACATGAAAAGGCATATTTGTAGGACAGTGTTTAAGAAACACTGTGAAAAGGGAATCTCAGTCTAATTTCATGTATATTTAAGATGTAAGTGCATATAAATTAAAACAAAGGAAGAACTATGGTCTATTTTGAATTAATTATCTTAGAGGTAAATAGTTCAAAAGAAAAAATCAAGATACCACTAGAACCCCACACTACAATATAACCAGGAAATATCACCTGTGAATAGTAACTAGATGCTGATGATATAGCTACAGTGTCAGGTACTTTGTAAGCACTTTATTACTCACAACACCAATATAAGGCATGCTCTATTATTAGTCCCATTTTTCTAATGAAGAAGAAACTGACATCCAGAGATACTAAAAAACTTGCCAAGGTCACAAATGCTGCAAGTGGTAGAATTAAGATTTGAACCTGGTCCTGGCTGGTGGCACAGCGGATAAGGAGCCAGCCGGTGAACCCAAAGGTCACCGGTTCGATCCCCAGCCAAGGCACATAACCAAGTTGCAAGCCAGGTCTCCAGCCAGGTCCATAGCTGGAAGCAAGTGAAAGGCAACCATACAACGATGTCTCTCTCCCTCTCTGCTGTCTCTCTACCCTTCTCTCTAAAAATAATAAATAAAATCTTTAGATAATTAATTAAAATAATGCTTAGTATCTAAGAACCTAACTTTATATTTATAGTTAATTCAAACTAGGATGTTATAGATTCTTTGATAAAATTGTATTCAAATTACTTTTTAAATTTTAAGCCATTTTGGGTACACCAAAACAGATTTGGTTGTCTTTCTTTTTATAATTTTCAGTTTAGACTTGTGATGGTTTATACAGGTTCTTAAACAAACTTATCTGAGTCATGTACAGGGGGTGGGCAAAAGTAGGTTAGTAATAATAAATAATACATTAATTAATAATTTTAAAATAAACTGTTTGCATAATCACAACTATAAACCTACTTTTGCTCACCCCTGTATAACACAGCTCAAATACATATAAATATATTAAGTGATAATATAATATATATTATATTATATATACACTGATAAGAAATTTCCATAACTACATAATAGAAATGAAACTCCAAAACAATGAAACCTGACGATTAATGATATCTTTTTATATACTCTTTACAGCTTGAGATATTTTGTTATTTAATATCATGTTAATTCAAAACAAACTTTTGCAAGTTATTCTTCTGACCCAAAGCATTAATAAGAAACAAAGTCTGATTACTAGACCACAAGGGCCAGTTTTCCTTGTTTTCCCTTTCATTTCTCTATTAACAGAAAAAGTCTCTGTGTGAGCTCAGAGAAGTAATCTTTAACTATGGTATCTCCTCTATAGAAGGGGCATTTCCTTACTTCAAGATACCTACTAATTAATGAAGAAAATAAAGCAGAGGGTAATTCCTATTTTAAAAAAAGGAAAACAAAACAAAACAAAACAGAATTCTCACTTATTAGTGTTTTAGCTTATAAATAAATAAATGAATGAATGAATGAATGAATGCCTGGCCAGGTAGCTCAGTTGGTTAGAGCATTATCCTGATATGCCAAGGTTGTAGGTTTGATACCTGGTCAGGGCACATATAAGAATCAACCAATGAACATATAAATAAGTGGACCAACAAACTGATATATATCTCTCTCTCTAAAAATAAAACCAAAAATAAAACTCTCCACCATTAATAAAGCTGTTAATATGCAGATAAGAAATAACAACTAAATGAGCCCAGAAAGGGCAATTCATTTTTTATCAGCTAAAATACAGTGAAATAACTAACCTCTATTCCACTGTAAAGACAACAGTTCCATGAACAGGAGTAGAAATAAAGACCTGATAAACTTGCTAAGAAATATGACAACTATTACCTGAGACAACTGACTACCATTCAAACATATTACTGCAATCTCAAATCCTGTTTCAGTAGTAGATATGTAAAACAGTGACTTACATACAAATTAAGAAAAATTCCTGTTCTATTTTACCTTTGTCAATATTTTACATATTTTTAACATGAAAATAATATTGAACTTGATGTAGATAACCTTCGTAGTGTGTACAACAGATGTATTTTCCAAAGCTATGTATGTCAAATATTTCCATGTATAACAGGAATCCACTATTCCCAGAAATTCTGAAGAACACTTCTCTATAACAAATAACAATTGCTTCTGGTTTTTAAATTAACATGTTCAACACTTAAATGTAGTCTAACTGAGGTTAAGTATAAGCTTGTAGATGACATGGCAAAGTATGAATGCTAATCATACTCAAACCTCCTCAGCTAATCTACTCTATATTTACATTCAATTATCAAAAGCTCAATTTGATTCACAGATCTGTTATAATCAATCTCATCAATATTTTTACTCATCTTTTAATAAGCACTAGACTATTTTTTTCACATTTAATAAACTGCCAGCTCTGTCAACATACATATATGCCTCCTCTGTACATGCATACATACACATGCATACCTTGGAAATACTGTGGGTTTTGTTCCATACACAAAAAGTATTATAATAATGCAAGTCAACACAAATTTTTTGGTTTACCAGTGCATATAAGTATGTTTATACTATACTGTAATCTATTAGGTATGCAATAGCATGATATCTATAATATACAAACCTTAATTTAAAAAAATACTTTATTGCTAAAAATTGCTAAGCATCATATGAGCCTTCAGCCAACCATTCAGTAACCTTTTCACTGATGGAGCATCTTGCCTTGATGTTGATGGCTGCTGACTAATCAGGGTGGTGGTTACTGAAGGTTGGAATGGCTGTGGCAATTTCTTAAAATGAGACAACAACGAAGTCTTCTCCATCAACTGACTCCTTTCACAAATATTTCTTCTGCAGCATGTTACGCTATTTGATAGCATTTTACCAAAGCAGAACTTTCAAAACTGGGGTCAAACCTCTCAAACCCTGAAATTGCTTTATCGACTATTTTTATGTATTATCCTAAAGCCTTTGTTGTCATTTCAACAATCTTCACAGCAGCTTCACCAGGAGTACCTTCTATCTTAAAAAAAAAATTTTATTTTCTCTTCCATAAGAAACAACTTTCACCTATTGAAATTTTATCATGTGATTGCACAATTCAGTCACATCTTCAGGCTCTACTTCTGCTTCAAGTTATTTTGCTCTTTCCACCACATTTTACATGTCCTCCTCTGAAGTCTTGAACCCTTGGAGTCATCCATTTGGGTTGCAATCATCTTCTTCCAAATGCCTGTTAATATTATTTCAACATCCTTCCACGAATCACCACTGTTCTTAATGGCATATACACTGGAGAATCCTTTCCAGAGGTTTTTAGTTTACTTAACCCAAATTCACCAGAGAAATCAGTATATATGGCAGCTATACCCTTGCAAAAGGAATTTCTTAAATATCAAGACTTTAAAGTTGAAATTACTCCTTGATCCATAAGCTGTAGAATGGACGTTGTGTTAACAGGCATCAAAACAACATTAATCTCATTGTACATCTCCTTCGGAGATCTTGAGTGACCAGTACATTGTCCATGAGTAGTAATATTCTGAAAGGGATATTTTTTGCTGAGCAGTAGGTCTCAATAGCTTATAATATTCCATGAATATATTGTTGTAAACAGCTGTGTCATCATACAGGCTTTGTCATCCTATTTACAGAGTAGATTTAGCGTAATCCTTAAGAACCGTAGGATTTTCAGAATTGTAAATGACATTGGCTTCAAGTTAAAGTCACAAGCTGCACTAGCCCCTAAGGGCTAACAAGAGTCAGCCTGTCCTCTGAAGCCAAGCCTTGACTACTCTCCTAGCTGCTGAAGTACTGGATGGCATTTTCTTCCAATATAAGTCTGTTTTAGCTATATTGAAAATCTGTTGTAAAGTGTAGTTTAAACAACTACGTGTGCCACCTTTATTAATTATCTTAGCTTGATTTTCTAATAACTTGCTGCAGCTTCTACATCAGTACTTGCTGCTATGCTTGGCACTTTTATATTATGAAGACAGATTCCTTAAACCTCATGAAGCAATCTCTGCTAGCTTCAAACATTTCTTCTGCAGATTCCTTACCCCTCTCAGACATCACAGAACTGAGGGCAATTAGGGCCTTGCTTTGGGTTAGGCTTTTGCTTAAGGGAATATTGTACTTGGTCTTATCTTCTATCCAGACCACCAAGTCTTTGTTTTGTTTTCTTATCATTTGTGTGTTTACTACACTAGTACTCTTAATTTTCTTCATGACCTTTTTCTTTGCATCTACAACTTGACTAACTGGTACAAAAGGCCCAGCTTTCTGCCTATTGCTGCATTTGAGATGCCTTCCTTACTAAGCTTAATCATTTCTAGGTTTTAATTTAAAGTGAGATTTGTGTCTCTTCCTTTCACTTGAACACTTAAAGGCCATTATGAGATTTATTTTCCCAATTTCAATATTGTATCTCAGGGAATAAGGAGGCCCAAGCACAGGAAGAGAGATGGAGGAAAGGTCAATGGAGCAGTCAAATAACATATACAACATTTATCAATTAAGTACACTGTCTTTTGTGGGTACTCTTGTGGCACCCCAAAACAATTACAATAGTAACATCAAAGATCAGTGACCACTGTAATATATACAATGATGAAAAATTTTGGAATATTTTTAGAATTACCAAAATGTGAGAGGCATGAAATGAGCAAATGCTGTTAGAAAAGTGGCACTGATATACTTGCTCAATGCAAGGATGCCACAAACTTTCAATTTATGAAAATTGCAATTATCTGTGAAGTGCAATAAAGAGTAACACAATAAAACAAAGTATGCTTGGCCATGACTGGTTGGCTCCATCAAATAGACATCAACCTGCAAAGCGCAAGGCTGCCAGTTTGATTCGTGGTTAGGGCACATGCCTGGATTGTGGGCCTGGTCCCCAGTTTGGATGCATGTGAGAAACAACTGATTGATTTTGCTCTCTCATATGGATGTTTCTCTCCCTTTCTTTCTCCCTTCCTTCCTCTCTTCCTAGAAACAAAAATAAGTAATTTTTTAAAAGTATTATCTATATTTATTTCATATTAGCCTGTCTTCATATAAAAAAAAGAGCCAAATGAATGCTTTCTGTTTTTTTGAGGCCAAATGAGGAAGTGGATACCATTTTTTAAAAAGTTAAGATTGAAGAGATTGATTTCTCATGAAGAGGATTACTCTTACAACAATCAGAAGAAATTTAAGTTTCCCTAAAATATCCACTTTACCATACTCTAAGCCACTGTTGGCACAAAATCAGATAAAACCTTTGAGGTTCTATAATATAATTGGAAATAAATTAAGAGTAAGCTGCAGCCTTGCAGATGCTGCCGCCCTGTCAACCCCACTGTTTTCAACATGGTTGTCAACTGAGAGCCCTTGGGCCTTGTCTCCTTTGAGATCTTTGCAGACAAAGTTCCAAAGAATGTAGAAAGCTTCCATGCTCCAAGGAGTGAGAGAAAGGACTTTGTTCTGCTTTCACAGAACTATTCCGGGATTCATATGCCAAGGTGGTGCCATCAAAGGCTATAATATAGCACATGCAGCAAGTCCATCTTTGGGGCGAAATTTGATGATGGGAATTTTATTTTGAAGCACACGGATTCTGGCAGCTCATCCATGGCAAATCCTGGACCCAACACAATGGTACCCAGTTTTTCATCTGTACTGCCAAAACCGAGTAGTTGGATAGCAAACATGTGGTTTTTGGCCAGGTGAAGGATGGCATGGATGTTGTGGTAGTCATGGAGTGCTTCTGGGTCCAGGAATGGCAAGATCACCACTGCTGACTGTGGACAACTCTCATAAACTTGACTTGTTTTATCTTAACCACCTGACCATTCCCGTTCTGTAGCTCAGGAGAGCACCCCTTCACCCCCATCTGCTTGGAATGTTCTATAATCTTCATGTTCTCACTGCAGTCCATTGAGTTCCATATTTTCCTTACCCCTTCCAAGTCAAGCTGGATTATAGAGCTAAATTCATGATTATGAAAAAAAGCCTAAATTACTATTTATAAAAAGTAATCTGAGGGTATTACAAAGAATACAAAAGACCTTCTCTTACAATTTTTGGCTATTTTCCTTCTTACTTCTTAAGCATTAACAGACATTAAATGCTGACCAACAATGAGAAGAGTGTTAGTAAAAGATCTACTGACTCCTGTACTAGGAGAAAAAAGGAAGTGGAGAAATCTGACTAATGAATGACTAGTCATATTTAATTTGAGGCCTTTCATAAGTTAATCTTGCCTTGAGATTGCTTAATATTGTGGTGCCACTAGCAGTGACACATTTGTACTGGTATAACCAAATAACAAGTAAATGTCAAGTTCACTGAACCTTAATGTTCAACTTTTAACCTCAAATGCTTTAACACTACAGCAATATAATTAATAGCAGCCATGAAACAACTGAAAGAAAACCAACCAGAAAAGCATTACTGACCAGGTGCTACATTTGAGTTGCCCTGAGATTTCAGTTGTGAAGTTGGCAGCACACCCTGGGGTGTGCTGGTTCTGCTGTCATCCAAGCCCAGGGACAAGTCCTTTCTGGGGGCTTTAATTGTGGAAACATCATCAGTCATGCCCATCTGCTTCTGCCTTCTTCGCTTTTTACTCCATAACTCATGACAGTCTTGCCATAAAGGAAGGCTGGGAAAAAAAGAGTAAAATTGTTTTGTCAGTGGCATTTCTTAACAAACAATAAAAAAGCTCATATTTCTTGCCAACAAAGCTGCCCCTCCTCAATGCCCCCAAGTTGTTCTTGAAGATTTACACAGAGGCTTTATAAATTCTTCCAGTAAAAATCAACCTTGATGCCCCAACTCCTTCAGGGCTTCACACCTTCATAAGTAGACTATTTTTCTGTGGCTTCAGAGTAATCAATAAATAATCATTTATTAAAACTATAATGAAAAATGTATAGTCAAAGAAGTAGTACAATTATCCTTGGTTCAACCCTTTAAAGCTAATTCTTATCATAGTACATCATACGTTGAACATGACATGAAAACAAAAGGCAAAATAGACGCCATTTGCAGAAATTAAATGTTGGCTTTAGAAAGTACTAAAGGGTAGGACATAATATCTATGAAAATTTCTCTAGTTTTTCATCATTTTAATACCCTCCTATTTGCTTCTGTAAGCAAATGCTCTAAGAATTAAACTATTGCTAGAGTTGTTTCAAAAATAGGTAATCCAGGCTCATTACTCATGAACAAAGAGTTCTGAAAACTACCAACTATTGAAAAAATTCTGAAACAATTCTACCTAAATTAAATTTCATAAACCTGACAACATTGCAGCATAACTTTTGTTTAAAGAAAGACATGCATATTTGATTTATAAATGTTTTCTTCTTACCCTAATAATCCAATGCAAAGTTACTATTATGTCTATTTAAATGAGAAAATTAAGGCTTGGAAAGGTTAATAAACTTGCCCAGAATAGCTATGTATTTCCTTAAGCAGCCTCATCCTGGTGATATATCTATAGTCTTCAACCTGTATATTTTTTCCTCTAAGGATATATGAAGACTTTCTACGGGAGGTACACCTGGAATTGTTTTAAAAGAATTTCTTTATCCACATGTCCTCTTTTCTAAAATTGATGTTTGAGCATTGCCTGCACATTCAGCAAAGTCTACATGCCTCCTCTTTTACAATTACTCTTATCTCATGTTATAAAGTAAAGGCATATGCAACAATATGGTTGACTCTTAGCAATGTAATATAATATTAAGAACGGTCATTCCCAAAAGATTACAAATAGCATGACAGCCCTTATAAAATTAAAAACAACTAAAATTTAAAATTATAAATTGTTATGGGTACATATAGATGGCAACAAAAGTATATACAAAAGAAAACAGGGATGATGGTTAGCTCAGGTGGGGGAAGGCAAGGAGATATATAGGTCATGGGATGGGACCAGAGGGGAAGGGGAGAGAGGATATAATGTGATTAAAGTGGGTTATTTTTAAGATTCTAGCTTTTATTTGGTAGGCTCATGGCTGCTTATCAACACCATTTAAAATAAGTAATTAAATTAAATAAAACAAACAAACAAATAAAAAAAAAAAAAAGAGAGAGAGCCATGCATGGACCAATGATGAGTGACACAAGATTTATGATTAAACCAAGTCTATGCACCTGCGGTCCAAAAACAAAACAAAGGCATACCTCTCAGCCATCTTACTATGGTGCATTGCCTCAGCGTGTAAAAACCTCCTGGAGCAACAAACAAAGGGACAATTTGAAATATTGATATTGGGAAACTATAAGGCATCATAATCCTGCCAAAAGCCTTTCTTTTCCTTTCTTTCCCTCTTTCTCCCCGGCCCTTTGCATATGTGCCTTCGTGCATGTGTACTGTAAGATGCATAGCCTCAGCCTCTGTTGGAATAGTCTGAATTCAGATGTACTACAGTACTGCACTTAAGTGGGGTGATTTCACTCCCTCTATCCCAATGTTGAGGGAATGCATAGGTCTTATGAAAGAGTCCCATGACAGAAAAACAAAGAAATTCACTAAAAAGGTAATTTAATAGAAGGGCATTCTATATTTATGTTTTTAACACTCATTTCTTGGAAAGATAAAACATCATCCAACAAACAACTAAAACAATATAGGTGAGTGATACTGCCTCACAGATAGTCCAGGTTGTTAGGATGAACAAATTTTTATGTACTTTTCTGAAGCTTCAAATACTGGTTCAGCCACTTAATTACTATGTCTCATTAGGCAAGCAATAACCTTGTGTCTCAGTTCCCTTGTTTTTAAAAATGAGATAACAATACCTTATGGGGTAGAAGTAATATATGTTAACATACATTAAGTGCTTGGACATAGTTAGACATTATATTCATGTCTAACACCGTTTATTATCATTCCATATGGTAGCCTAAAGGTATTTCTACCACATGACATCATTCAATAATTATTTTACTACTGTCTTATAAACTGTTTAATGCTTTACAAGTATACTTGCTATTAAGAAAAAGTAAAATTATAAGTTAGGTACCATTCTAATTTATTTTTTCACAACTATACTATTATTTTCATTATGTCAGAAAAGTTAAGACAGCTAATGTAATTAATGGAGTTATTTTGTGTTTTTTAAATATCCCACTCTCACTTGATTATTCCTAAAAAATTAATCAGAAGAATTTAGTACATACACATATTTCCTGAAGAAATACCATGTCTTTCTTCACAGTCCTTAGGCATAAATAATTTGTAATTTTAACTACTCTGTATTTACAAAATGAGAATATTTATGTAAATTTTTATTGAAATATTAATGTGACATTATAATTTTGACCTGTTTTAGTGACGTATTTAACAAAACTAGATGTACCCTATAACTTACTGCTGATTTACAGAATTTTCACCAAAATGTGCATTAACATTTTTTAAAAATTTTTAAAAGATTTTATTCATCATTTTCAGAGAGAAGGGCAGGGAGGGAGGAAGAAAGGGAGAGAAACATCGCTGTAAGGTTGGTTGCCTTTCATCTGTCTCCAGCTACGGACCTGGCTGGAAACCTGGCTTGCAACCTGCTTATGTGCCCTGACTAGGAATTGAACCAGTGACCTTTGGGTTCACAGGCTGGCGCCCATTCACTGAACCACCAGCCAGGGCCAGCATTTCTTTTTAATGAAAAAAATATATATAGTCACCTTTGTCCTGATAAAAACTGAGTAAATTTAGGTGATACATTTGACAATACAAACAATGTTTGTAATTAAAGTTATGTAGCAGACATCTTTCATAAATTGAATGGGATATATCTATAGTTCCAAGGTTTTGACAAAGACATATTTTAAATATGTAACAAAAAAAATTTAATAAATTGACTAGCAAAATGGCACTGAAATTACATGCTGACTTTTTAACCTCTTCCAAGTATAGTGGATTAAATAAATACTAATAAATCAAAAAGTAACAAGTATAAGAAGGCATTTAATAAGTATTTGTAAAGCTTCTTTGGTTTATTTTCCTCACATTTGAAAAATTAAATGATTAATAACTGAGTAACATATCTTTTGGTGAGTCATGCAGTTTCCACATCTTTACTTTCAAAAAAATTTAAGGAGAAAATAAAGTATGTTTACATATGAAAAATCATTAAAATAATTTTGATGACAGGTTAGTTTATGATTTGGGGGGCATAATATGGAGGGATTTCAAAGAACTCAGGGATATAACTATGACAAAACCCCATTTTTCTCAAATGCTTCTACACAAGGGTACTTACTAAAATAAAATTAAAATTAATGTGGAACTATGTTCCATTCTAAAATAAGTATGATTAATCGATATATAAACCACACAGGGGGAAAATCTCAGCCCTATTTATTTAATTACGTTGCATTTCCAACAAAATTTAATATTTTTCTTTCTTTGCTTAATGAAAAAATATGTACTATTAATATTTGTAATGATAAAATAATCAAGAAAAGGACTTTGTAGTAAGTCAGATTTTAAAAATCAAATTTCCATTTAATGTATAGATACATTTATTTTAAAAACGTGTAATACGGTAATGCTTTCAAGAAAAAATATAAGTTGCATTAAAAACCTGCAGAAGCATTCCCTGGCCAGGTGGCTCAGTTGGTTGGAGCATTATCCCATACACCACAGAAGTTGAGGGTTCAATCCCTGATCAGGGCACGTACCAAGGTTGCAGGTTCAATCCTGCACATGCAGGAGGCAACCAACCAATGTTTCTCTCTTACACTTATATTTCTCTCTCTTCCTCTTCCTCTAAAATCAATAAACATATCCTCATGTGAGGATTAAAAAAACAAACAAAAACAACCCAGCAGAAACAATGTACGTTCAAAATGAAAAAAGAACAATGTCAAACTAGAGTTTCTTCATGCATTTTCTAAGTGAATGTTGGTGAATATAAAGTTGCTAACATATTTTGATTCTACTGAGTGTTTTTAAGAGTGATGTAACTGTTCCATTCAAACATTTATGATACACTGAAAATTACATCCTTTGCAACTATTTAAACTCTTGATTTAAAAAACTTAGATGGCAATTAAAAAGTACTCTGATATAGTTTTACCAAATTCTTTCATGTGTACTACTTAAACCATAAGATCAACTTGAACATTACCAATAATGGCAGAAAAATGACATTATATTCCTCTTGATATGATATAGCACAGAGTGCACATCACTACCTATTCTTGTTCCTCCAGCCTCCAAAAAATTACTCTTAATCCTGATCACAAGAAATGTGATTTTGGAATGTTTTTCAAAATGCCTAGCTTTGATTCTTCAAAAATATAAATGTCATAAAAACCTCCCGAAAGAGTACAGACTGAAGAGACATGAAAGCTAAATGAAATGTGTAGGCTCTGAATAAATACACTTCCCCAGTGCCATGAACAAAAAAAAAAAGCTATAATTTGACTATAGAAAGAATTGGAGAAATATGACTATCAAGTATTGCAATGTTAAAATTTTTATGATTTCTAATGATACTATATTACACAAAATTAAGTTCTAGTTCTTATAGATAATGTGCATCATTTATAAATGAAGTGTCACATACAAGATAACATTCAAACAGTTCAGAAAAAATAGAAAACTTTATACAGTGACAAAGCAAATGTATATTAATAACTGTTTGATCTAAGGGAAGGATATTGTATTAATTTTCTATTTCTAATGTAAATTAGAGAAATTTTCAAACCCAAAATAGAAAAAAAATTTCTGAAGGGATACCAGAGCCAAACTTTGTTTTGTTTTTAAAGATTTTATTTATTATTTCCAGAAAGAATGGGGAAGGGAGAGAGGCAGAGAGGGAGAGAGACATCAGTGTTTGGTTGCCTTTCACCTGCCTCCAGCTACAGACCTGGCTTGCAATCTGATTATGTGCCCTGGCTGGGAATCGAACCAGCAACCATTGGGTTCACAGGTCAGGGCCTTATCCACTAAGCCACCAGCCAGGGCCAGAGCCAAAGTTTTAAGGCTGCTATCTGCTAAGCAAAAAAAAAAAAAAAAATTTAAACACTTTTAAAAAGGAAACATTTCAACAACGAATAATTCAATTACCTCAACATATCTGATGATATATCCTTAATGACTTTCAAATCATCTCACAAAGGCAATTCATGGACAGGAAAAACTTAATGAAACTAAATATGATGGTCTCAAAAACACAGTAACCCCAAACTAAGTCATAAGTGGAAGGGTCAGAATCAGAACTCCAAAGCTCATGTTTCATTTATAATATACAATCTGTGTTACATGAAAATATTTTATTAGAGGGATAGGCTTGCTTTTATGATACTCATCATTTTAAAATTTATTAAGAAAATCCTTACAAAGTTTCTAGATCCTAAAAAGAAGAACCAAATGAACTGCTTTGTCTCCTCTCCTTTCCCCAAATCAAATTCTAGAGAAATTACAGGAACCACACACAGTGAAGTTTCAAGAACCCAGCAGTTCTGACTCCCAAACTCTATGTATTCCATGAACCCACCATTGGATAATAAACATATTATTATAAAGGCTTTTGATATTAACATTCTTTTCACCCAATGATAAAACTTTTCTATTATATAGTTTGCCAAGGAATATATTATAACTTCTTTCTCTTATGGAGTAACTTGAATTTGAGAGCTGGCTCCACTAGCTTTCACTATATTTGTATTCATGGGCAAGTTTTTTAACCTCTTTGAGCCTGCTTCCTCCTTTGTAAATTGGTGATGATAACAACATCTACCTGAGAAGACTATAAAGATTAATGCAACACATAAAAAACATTTAGCTTCAGCACTCAAAATTTTAGCAATAGCACTAGCAGTATGGGCATTACAGTAATAAACTGCAGCAGTAATATTTTCTTAAGAGTTAAAATACATTAATAAAGTTACCTAGAGGAAGACTACTTTTGCTATTCCTATAGTTAGCTCAACATTAAGCAAGGTTCTTCATTCTAGATGTGCAAATTATGTGTTTTACTGTTATTCTATTGCTTTTTACTTATTCTATTTGACTTAAGTAATCATGGAAAAACTTCTGATAGTTACATACAAATGTTATTAAAACTGTCCAGATTTTTTATATATAGGATCTAATAATAATTAAAAATAACTTACTCTGGTGGAGGCATTTTTGAGGGTTCCACATCCCGTAGGAACTCACACTGAAGAGCCTGTTCTGCAGTGCAGCGCTTACTGGGGTCCAAGGCGAGCATGTAATCAAATAAGTCTAGTGCAGCTGCAGGAATACTGGCATGAGAGGATTACAAAAGTCACATATGTTCCTTGAAACAAGTTTAATGTTTCTTTAGAAGCCTATTTGAAATACTAGTACTTTATAACATGTGTATAATACTTCATTCCAATAAATTCTAATTTTCTTTGAAAAAATATTTTTACATGTTTTTGTAACTATTATTTTAAACTTAACAAATAATCTATTTTATTACTCTATGGTCAATTAGCTATTGTAATATAGTTTCCTACAACAATATCAAAACCTGAGCTCAAGTAACTTGAAAGATGTTTCAATAAAATTTAAAATACTATTTATTAAAGTTCTTTCAGGTAAGCACCTAACCTAACACAGAAAACCAATCCACTGAACCCATATGGTAGTGAAATGGTAATTTGCATGTAGCAATAGGAAACTCAAAATAAAATGACACAGAAGTATTGTGTTAAGTCTACTTTGAGTCAAGAGGATACAGTGACATTTAGAATTCAAAACAATTAACTAAAAAAGAATTCAATGCAATATGGATGCTTGAGCATCCCCTTCTTACAAAACAAATTCTTCTCTTAACTTGCGACGATATTGCTTCTTTGGTTTCATGGTGTTGAAATACGGCAGTTTGATTACATCGGGCCACACTGCAGGACATGGACTCCCACATATACGACTAAACACACAAAAAGAAGTACATCACTATAAACTACATATACAAAATAATACACATAACTGCTTTACAATACATCTACTCATTTAAGTCCTGATACAAGTATAGAAATTTTTATTAAATATTTTAATTGTCCCAAATTAATTGCTTGTTTTAAGAAATTTGTTTTCAGTGGATAGTCTAATACTCTAAACATTTTAGTTCCTAAGAAAATCTTGCTTACAAAATCAAATCTTAACACAATGGTAACACTCAAAATATGCTGATCTTGTTTTGAACCAAAATAAGGAATTTTATGCCAAAAAAATTAAGGAACTAGAGTTTATTTTTATGTTTTTCTCTGGTTTTGTAGGTACCTGTCACTGCCTCTCATCCTGAATATAATGAATGAACTGCAATGGCAGAAACAAATATCTGACACCCGGTAAGTTTACGCTAAAGACTGCTGAATTCTCTCAACAGGAAGAGCCAAACAGTAACATTCTTCAAACAAACAAGTTCTTTAAAATTGTGCTACTGATTTCAAGGTACTTAGAAACTTTAAATGTTTTATTCTCCGATTATATCTTGAAAACCGTCATTATTTTTGTATTTGTAAGTCCCTGTGATGATAATTTATAGAAGAAATGCTGTAATAAATAGGTAAGTCCAGCTGGGAAAGTTAAAAAACTGATTTTGGTAAAATGTAGATAAAAATAGGTCAAATATGCTTAACTTGAGTATGCTGCATTCCAAGGATAAATGTACAATAAATATAAAATGAACACCTGATCTTTAAATGTAAAAAAGGTCCATGCATCACTAAAAGTAAAGATGTTCTACACATATGTAAATATCAATGCATGCACCAACGTGTGTGAAAGCATTTGACAACTAACACTGCCATTCTTCAGCTAAGCTTTAGAATGCTACCTCAGATAACCTCTCACATTTTTCAAGCCATGGGTCACCCAAATTGTGCTTTTGGTTTCAATATACAGTAATCCCTCATATCTATGGGGGATATGTTCCAAGACCCTAAGAGGATACCTGAAACCATGGATAGTACCAAACCCTATGTATGTATGTTATATGTTTTTCCTACACATACATACATACCTATGATAAAGTTTAATTTATAAACTGGGCACAGCAGAGATTAACAACTATAATAATCAAATAGAATTTTAATATCTTGTAGTAAAAGTTACATGAATGTGATCTCCCTCAAAACATCTATTGTATTGTACTCACCCTTACACAGCATGGACACAGGTGGGAAGAAGTAGGATGACATAAGACTTCATCAGACTACTAGCAACAGTGTGTAATTTAAAACTTATGATTTATTTCTGTAATATTACATTTAATATTTCAGGCTGCAGGTAACTCATGGACAACAGGGAACTGTTATACTATAGTTTAGAATTTTTATAAGCCCAAGCTTTAAAGCAATATCAAAAATCATCTTCTGGCCCTGGCTGGTGGCACAGATAAGTAGACAAGATGGCGGCCTGAGAACCCAAAAGTTGGTGGTTTGATTCCCCAGCCAGGGCACACAAACAGGTTGCAAGCCAGGTTTCTAGCCAGCTCTGTAGATGGAGGCAGGTGAAAGGCCACCATACATCAATCTCTCTCTCCCTCTCTCTAAAAATAAATAAAATCTTAAAAAAAGAAAAAAATCTTCTTCTTTATCCATTCCCAATCTTTTCTTTCTTACAACCACTTTTCACAATCTCCTCAAAAATACAATGGCTTTCTTAAGGCCAAACTCAAGCGTTTTATGATCTGATCCCAAACTGCCTTCTCTAGTTTCACCTCCCAATTCCTCTCTCTCCAAAGACCAACAATACCTTCACATGAATGCTCATATTCCTTCTCCTTAGCTGCTACCTGAATCCTTTTCATTTTTCAAGATCCAGATAAAAAGTAACCCATATTCATAGATGTCTTCTGTACCCTTAATGCTAATCAAAATGGTCACTTTTTGTTTGCTGCTTGTTTAACACTATTTCATCCTGTTTTGTATTTTAGTTGTTTACATGTATGAGTCTCTGACTGAATTACAGTTTAAGAATATGTCCCTTAATTAATAGACTGATGGGAAAGGGAATAAGAGAAATATGTTAATGACATGGCAAAGAGAAGTGTGCAGGCAAAGGCAAGGAATTAGCCAAGTACAAACATTTGGGAGAAGGAATAAAATCAGTTTTGGAGTAATTTAGAGCTCAGGTAGGTTTATCTGTAAGATAAATAGGGGACACACAATACAACTTTAAAGAGGCAGTCTGCCTAACTAAAGTTGACCCTTAAACAACATAAGTTTGAATTGTGTAAGTGCACTTATACACAGATTTTTTCCATTAAATACTGTAAGTATGTACGATCCTATGATTTTCTTAATAACCTTTTTTTCCCTAGCTCTATTGTAAAAATACAGGATATAATACAGACAAAATATGTATTGACTACTTCTGTTATTGGTAAGGCTTCTAGTTAACAACAGGTTATTGGTAGTTCAGTTTTGGGGAGTGATGTTATACTCAGATTTTTGACTGCACATGGAGTCAGTGCCTCAACCCCCTGTGTTGTTCAAGGGTCAGCTGTATAATGAACACAAACTTTGAAAAGAAACCTTTAACCTGAATTCTGTGTGATATTGGTCAAATTGCATCAAGTAAGAATCTCTTTCTTCTTTTGTAAAATCAAGATTAACTTTACTTCGGAACTGTGAAATTAAATGAGCCACCATCTAACCCATTAATAGCCTTATAATATATATTGGTTTCATTACCTCTTAGCTAGAGTTTTAATTATTTTATATGTGTTGTGGGAAAACATCTAAGTAGTAAAGTTTTTTAATTGGTAGCAGCACAGAGGATGGAAGAGACATAATGAGTCATGGCAAGTTACTAGAAACTAGGGAAGCAGAAAGGAATTGCTGATAACTGTATCAGTGAAATCCGTGCCTGATGGCCAGGTAGCTATCCCAAAATTATTTACTGAAGATGTCTTAAAATGCATCATATGTTAAACCCAAAATAGCTGGGGTCTATTTTGGGAATCTACTCTGATCTATATATTCTGGTGTGAATAATATATCGTAGCTTTATATTTTTTATGATGCTGAGAGGACAAACCCCTCTATCTACTCCTTCTAACTTTTCTCAGAATTTCCTTACCGATAAAATATAGAATCAATACTACCATACTTCCAAAGTAGGAGAATCCTACTGGGATTTAACTGCTGCTGTGAATTTATAGATGTATTCAGAAAGAACTGTTATTCTTACAAAGCTCAATATTTCTATCTCAGAAATATTAAGTGTTTATAACTCAGGAGTATTTTTTATAGTTCCTTCATTTTTATATGTATTACTTCGATTACATCTTGTATATTTGTTTGCGGATTTTATTTTTTCAGTGGGTTGTTACCCTTATTATATTTCTTAAGCAGAAACTGGAAAAGTTTTGTTCTAGTAAAAGCTTAAAATTAGACATACAAAATTTTAGGCGGCCATGTAGATCCTATGATTCCTAACAGTTTTAGTAGCTGTTTCTTTGAGGTTTTCCAGGTTTATGATTTTATTACCTATAATCAGAACTCATCATTTTTTCATATAATACCTCTTTATCATTAAGGTATATATGTTACATGATACAGCAATTTCCAAACAATGTTAGAATGACAATGATGCACTATACAGTGCTGGGTAATTTGGTTTGGTTCCTGATTTTAATGGGAATAACTTTCATTTTGTAACACTAGCAAAGATGACAACTTTGGTTTGAAAAACACAATACATAATTAAAATATTTACCGACACATACAAATTCACACATATGTCCTGTTTAGGAAATATTCATTTATTCCTTTTTACTATGGGTTTTACTTTGTGGCTTTTAAATATTTAAAGGATACTTGCACTTTTATCAGTTTGATTTTTAGAAACTTTATTATAATCATTATCTACATTTACTTCCCTGGGCTACTAATGTCATGAATTGTATTACAGAGATTTCCTAATACTTAATCATCCTTACATTCAAGCAAGAAATACCACCTGAGCCTAATAAAAGTACTATTATTTTAGTATAATGCTGTATTCTACTTTTTAATTTGTTCTGTATCAATACTCATGTGATATTTGTATACAGAAGCAGTGTTCAAAACTGGGGTACAAAGACCCCTGGGTGTCCCCTAGATTCAGCAAAGGTCTGGCAGGTTAAAGGTATTACTAAGACATTATTTGCCTTTTTCAATGTGTTGACTTTATACTGATGGCACATGGCTAATGGTGGGTAAAACTACCAGCACCTTAGCATGATTCAAAGCAGTGACACCAAACAACAGCAGAAAGTACTCTTCACTATCACACAATCTCAGGGCAGGGAGGAAGCCAGTTTCATCTATGAATGTACTAACTGAAGCAAAAAAAAAAAAAAAAAAATAGTAACGTTATTAAAACCAACACTTGAGTATACATCTTTTTAATATTCTCAGTGATGAAACAGGAATATTCACAAAGCACCTCTACTGCACAAAGTCTGATAGCTATCTTGAGGAGCATCTGTACAATTATTTGAGTTGCAAGCTGAAGTAACTGCTTTATACCTGTAAGAACTTTTTTACCTGTAAGAACTAACAACCTATGGTCATTCAGACTTGGGTATCCATAGATATTTTCTCAAGTATGATCAAAGTAGGCTTGTTACTTCAAAAAAAAAAAAACAGCAGCAGTATTTGCTGTCAATTATATAATTCAAGCTTTCTTTCAGAAGAAAATCAAAATTCCAGAAAACTATATACATCATGAAATTGACAGCTTTAAAATAATACCTAAAGGCTTTTCTGATGACAGTAGCAGTGATAACAAATAATATATAATGAAACGTTACATTTGGAAGAGATGCTCAACTCAGTGATACAATATTTTCTAAATGACAAATACATAATTTAAAAAATCATCACAGTTATAAATGATCCATTCAGAGTTCGAGAGACCAACAGATTTCAATATATTATAGTATAAAATAGTATTTCATTTGGTTTCAGACTGCACATTATATCTAACCTAAAAAAAATTATATTCTGTGTAACTTCAAAAGAGAAAATGCAGAATTATCTGAAACAATAGTGTATCACAAACATGAGAATCCTAGATATAACCTATTAAGCTAAACAAGAAAAGATCTGTAAAAATATTAAAATGGTATCCATTTCACCAAGGCTTACTTACAGTTGTAAAATATTTTTATAGTTTTAGATGTTATTTTTTTAACATTCCGTTTTAATGAATTAAAAATATTTTTAATTTGTTTTAATTTCTAATAAATATCAGTAGATACAACCAACATAAATAAAAGCTCCTGGGACTTTCCATAATTTTTTAAAGTGTAAAGAGGTTCTGAGACCAAAACAACAAGCAGAAACCTACAGAATTTTTTATGCTGTTGATTTATGATGTATACCTACATACCTCATTTTTTAAAATATGTTAACTTTCCTTCTTCTCCTATATTCAGAAAAAAACCAGAGTCTATGCCTTTAAAAAATTTTAAATTTCACCTGTGTCACCATCTAGGCCTGGGGCTTTGAGGGAAGAATGGTGCGCAGAGTAGGGAGAAGCAGGATTTTTTTCCATTCTGATTAAAAGTGCCTTTTATTTCATAAGCAATGTACATTGTGTGGTATTAAAGGCTCTTTGGCTGGCTGCTGTAAGTCTTATAGTTAACAAGTATTGACTCTTGTGTAAAAAGTTTTTCCTTTCTTCCATTTTGTACTCACTTTATTTTTCATTCTCTTTGCCATCACTTTTTAATTTATACTCTTTTATCACAAAAATGTTTGTAATCTATCTATGATACTTTCGGGAACAAGACAAAATACAGGTTACTTAACTCCTGTAGTAGTATAAAGCTCTTAAAGACAGATTTCGATTAGTATTCCCACTGTTGATCAGTTTACACATAATTTTACAATACAAATTCTAGACCTCATCATTCCTAAGGGCTTTCTTTTAGATGGGAGAAATATCCCAGCTCTACTGCAAATAAGATGAAGGGGAAAGTATGTGTTGGGAAACTTACATTTATTCAATTCTTTCAACACAAAGCATATTATTAGTTCTGTTTCACTTGTGAAGAAACAAACTTAGAACACTACAGAACTTACCGTAGGTAACAAGGGCGGGAAGTAGCTGACAGGTCATTAGAACCAAGGTCTGTTAAGAATCCAAAGCCCACCCCTTTCAATATACTCTGCTGCCTCCTTCAGATTAGGGAGACTATTTCTTTTATCAGAAACTTCCATTTTTTTCTTCATGTTTTAAAAATAATGCTATAGAATCAAAGTTGAAGCATTTCTTTCTGTTTTAATAAATATTTGATATCTTACCAACAAAATAAAAATATTCTGAAATACATAAACTACAAAGTAAAACAGGTCCCTGTCGAGATAAACAATTCCAGACTCCTGATGTATTTGTTTTACCTAAATGGGATCAAATCAAATTTAGCCTCCTAGAAAACTCTTTTCATGCAATTATGTTGCTTTTCCATGTCAATATCTCCAGATCTACCATTTCCTTTTTATTGGGTTGGTCAAAAAGTTCGTTTAGTTTTTTTCTTAGGATAGCTCCTCAGGAGTGCTTAGTTGTCTTTAACTTCATTCAAAACAATTTTGTTAGATGGCATTTTAACAGCTGTTACATCGGCATGCATTTTAAAAAAAAATCAAAATTGGTAAAATTTTGTGCAGCCATTTTAATACTGAAGATGGAAGAAAAACATAATAGTTTTGGCATATTATGTTTTATTATTTCAAGAAAGGTAAAAACACAACTCAAATACAGAAGATTTGTGCAGTGTATGGAGACTTTCATTTTGTAACTGATCAGTGACTGATCAGACATGTCAAAAGCAGTTTGTGAAGATTCTTGGTAGTACTGACATTTTGACCAAATAATTCTTTGCTGTGGAGCTGTCTTATGCATTGGAATGTTTAGCAACATCCCTGGCCTCTACCCACTAGAAACCATTAGGGTGAAACAGCCGACATAATCAAAATGTACAAATCAATTAAGTTATTGGTGAAAATAAAATCTTTCATTTTACAGAAAAATACTAAATAGACCTTTTGGCCAACCCAATAAATGGATGGACCAAGTTTTCTTTCTTTTTCATATGGTTCACTAAGTTAACATGCTCATAAAATAACTCAAGTTACACTCATGCCTCAGGATATTTATTACATTGCTTTCATTTTTTCAAATTGCTGCTCAAATGGTACCTTATGGGAGAACCATTACTTTACTATCTACAACACTACCTCCTATCATTTATCCTCTTACACTTATAACCAGCTGACATATTTTATATGTTTTGTCTGTCTCCTCCAGTTAGAAAGTATAAAAAGTTGTGTGCCAGTTACTAGGCACTGAGGATTGTGCAATCAATAAATACTGTTCCAGCAATCAATAAATACTGTTCAATTACTCCCCAACCTGAAATGTCTTCTTAAAATCTAAGGTCCATATAAACTTGCTTTATTTCTGAACTTCCCATATAATTTTACTGATTTATCTATGCATTTTGTGCAAGTACAAAATGGCTTTATTAGTTACTATAATTTTGTTCTAACACATGATATGCCAAATTTTCCTTCTTTTTAAGAATTTTATTGTTATTCTCATGTTTATCCCTCCAGGATGAACATTAAAATCAATCATCATTTCAAAAAATGTCTTTTGAAATTCTCATCAGAACTATAATGAGATATAGGATGAATTACAATTTTAAAACAATTCAGGCTTCCTAGACAAAAACAAGACATGCCTTTCCAATAGTTATTCAAATCTTTACAATTTTAATTGAGACATTATAGGTTTCAATATTCCTAGAGTATATATGATGATGATTTTCTTAAAAAGCATCTTTCCCACCCACTATATGTCTGGTTATTATTGTTCCATATTTTGTCCAGCTACTGTTTTTAGTATGTATTAGTATATATTAATTCATTTTTGTGTACATGCACACACACAGACTTTCTTATTTTACCCAACTTTTTATTTAAGGCATTTCAGGTGACTTCCTTGTATGCTGTGTGTATGTATATGTATATATATATATACACACACACATACATACACACAATGTTATCATATATAAATTATGACAACACTGCCTTCATCTTTTCACTAACTATACCTATCATTGGATCCCTTTTCTAATTCTATGAAGTGATTGGTTAGTACCCCTAACTTAAAATAATGATACTAGAAGACAACTTCTCATTCTTGTCTTCTAGGATTTCACCACTAAATATTATTCAGGATGTAGTTTGTGATACATATTTTATCATTTTATACAAATATCCCTCCTACACCTCCTTAGTTAGCAGTTTATTTTTCTAGCAAATTCCTATGTAATACCTATCAAGATAAACATTATTTTACTTCTATTAAAATGAAGTTATAAGAATAGACTTCCTAAAATTGAAACATCCTTGTATTCTTGAGATAAACTTTACTTGACTTTCTGCAAATTAATTTTCTAATGAAAAGCTGGACACTATTGGCAGATCTCTCCTTTAGAATTTTTGGACTAATGTTCTGTAGAAATTTTTCATGTTCTTTGTCAATTTGGTGTTTGTGTCATACTGCCTTTGAAAAAGTTGCAGAAATGTTTCTTTCTTATATAGCACTGAGAATTGGATAAAAGTTAAGATATTAAAGTAAAGGCTGTGTACATTTAAATTTCAATTTTGTCACCATACTATAGTTGTTTGTCCCTAGACAAATTTACTTCTGTAAGGTCCTATTTTCTTAACTTTAAAGAGAACACATAGAATTGTCATAGAAATTAACTGAGGCCAACTCAGGTGAAATTCTTACAACAGTGTTTGCATTGTGTATAACTAAATAAATGTGAACTTTTTATTAATAGGTCCCCTAGTATCCAATACAATGAAGACAGACAATAGGCAAACTGAAAAAATGGTTAGAGGGAATCACTTAAAAAAAGATACACATCTATATAATTTAAACACTTTATTTTAACTGAAAATTTACAGACAGACATTTATTCTCCAATCTCCTGACAGAGCAAACACCTTCTCTTAGAAGAGAAAATTCACTGAATGAGATTCTGCATAGCTTTTGTATACAAACCACACCCATAACACATCATCAAGGATTGGAAACAGCCTGAGTGTCTTCTAAATTTTTATGGCCTTTCTTTCTAACTTATAGTTACTTGCCCATTCCAAATTAATTTGATAGCAACTTTAAGTCCCTGAAAAACACTGCATCTGCCTATATTTAATCAAATAACAAATATACAATAATAAAATTAACATAAAAGATTGAAAACAACTATCTCTTGTCATCATACTTTTCAATTGGTGGCATATGTAGATAGTTACTAGGCTTACTACAGACTAGTAGCCTACTAGCTGGAAAAATTCAGCTTGCCATGTTATCTAAGCTAGAATTGTTTATGAAAGGAATGGAAAGCATCTATTAATCCAGTAAGTCTGTTGAAGGGAAAATTCATAGTACATGGGTATCTGTGCCTCATATCTAAAAGGTTTCATCTATATTTTCGAACATTCATGAAAGTCTTAAGTTGTAAATTAACGTTATATTCATACATAAAAAAGGCTCCTCTAAAAAAATGTATTTAAAATACTGATGAAGAAAAAGGTGAATAATGTATGATAATTCCTTATAATCTAGGTCCTGTGATGGATTCCAAATAATGAAGACCTATCCCAGTAGACAGATGCATGTATGCTGCTGTGTATACATACATATATAATACATATAAACATGTATGCAGATGTGGGTGGTGTGTCCCAAAAGTATTGGCTGGGTAAACTGTCTTAATTTTATTGACATTGGCTCCATACTTTCACAACAGACCTTGTATAAAATAAGAGTATTTCTTTACAATATTGTCAAACATTAATTCTCCCATCCGATCATAACTTAAAAAAAAAACAAACAGACAAACAAACAAAAAAACCATTCATTTTCTCCTCCCTCATATTTACTCTTCCTTCCCAGTCTTATCTTTTTGACCTCAAGCCCTTTGATTTAATCACAAAAAAGACATAGGGACTTTAAGATCCTTAATTTTAAGAGAACAAGTATCAAAGTGCCTACATTCTAATGTTTGTCCTCCATTCAGCAATCATTAGAGCCTTCAAGAGAACTGTACTGTTCTCCTGAAAAAAGTCTGTAAGAATTTCGATTTCCTGTAGAGTACAACAACCCCCACCCACCAAATATGACAACCATGAGCTTACCTTATTAATTCTAGTTGTGCAAGCTCCTGATTTGCTTGAAATATAGGTTTTTTAGTAAAGAGTTCACCAAGGATACATCTAATAAAAAAAATAAAACCCATCATTACAAAATCAAACAATGATTTTACTTCACTAACAAAAGTTTCAAATAACTGTAATCGGTCAGTAAGCCTATCTTACCCACAGCTCCACACATCAATAGCTGGCGTATATCGTTCTTCTCCCAATAGCAGTTCAGGTGGACGATACCATAAGGTGATGACCTTGTTAGTATATGGCCGACTTAAAAAACAAAAAAAGAAAAAAACCACTCTTTAGACTGAGTGCCTGGTAGAGTAAGAGATTCTCTTAGGAAATATAATTTTGGCTGATCAAAGTACTTCTAAAATCCTAACTGAAACTACTTTCATAAGCCTGGTAAATACAGACATGCCATAACATCTAATATATGATCATAGAATACATGTGATTAACTGAAAAATGTTAATATATAAAAATAAAATGTAGTTAGCTAGTTTTAACTATAATCTGGTCAAAGGAAGGTCTATCAATTCAACTGGTCAGCATTCACTTTTCCTTTCCATAATAACTTTTAAAGACATTAAATGATTTAAATAAAGTTGATTTTGACCAAATCTGGCAAATTACTAGTATGTAGCAAGACATAGATCAAATAGGCACCACCTTCCCCAAGTTTTCAACTAAATGTATCTTTGGCACTCTTGCATCAATTTCAACCTACTTTAGTATGTGAATGGAAAGTACAAAAATGTAGACTGTGGTATTTGAGGTCTAGATGCTACAAAGAATCACACTGAAAAATTCTCTGGCAAAACGTTTTCAATCCTCAGAGAATGATCATGGTCTGCTGACTGACCTAAATGAGAATCCTAAGAAGTTAGTGCCCTGGCTAGTATGGTATACAGCCTGTGAACCAAAGGGTCACCAGTTCAATTTCTAGTCAGGGCACATGCCTGGGTACGATCCAGGTCCACAGTTGGCATGCAAGAAACAACCACACGTTAATCTCTCTCTCTCTTTCTTCCTTCCTTCCTCTCTCTCTAAAAATAAATAAAACCTTTAAAAAACAAAACAAAAAAAGAAGCTAGAGGTAGTTCTTCCACTGATGTTGTTTAGGATATATATACTTCAGGGTGGTCACTTCAGCCTTAGATCAATTCTAAAACTCTCTTTCTGGATATCCTCCAAATCATGGGCTATCAAGGCCATATTATAGTAAATTTCCCAGCAAGACTGTATTCCACTTGAGGTAAGCTTAGATCTGGAACAGTTTTTAGAATAAAGAAAAGCAGCATATAATTTATAAAGCAATTCCCTCTTGTCAACTGTAGATCTAAAATTCCAGGTAGCATAATGCCTCAGCCGCCTACCTGCTCTGCCCTCCATCCCGCCAAATTTCTTCAAATAATGTGAACACTTGTACTACAAGCCGTCAATCTGGGCATCACAGCATTCCAAAATACAGAACTATAGTAACACTGTGCCAAAGCCAGGAAAACAGTAACTGACCTTGGTATAAATTATGAAAATGAAGACAGTAAGATGTATATTTTCAAAAGCAAATTAGGATTAGATTTTTCTAACATTATTAATGTGCTTTACTCAGTGGCTTTTATTTACCAGCACCAATTCATCTTCACATAATGAAATCTTTTAAACTCTAGCTACTCTAATTAAGCTGGACTTAATCTTTCTTTAAAAATATGTTCACCTCTTTAAGCCCATCTCACAGGACTGCTTTCCCTTAAAATAATTCTTATGAAAGGAAACTATATATAATGAAGTACCATGCACAAATGCTAGTGAAGTCTGGTCTTCTTTATAAACAACAAATATTCACTAAAATTCTAAGCTAGCCACTGCACTTTAGTCATTAACAGATAGCTAGATGGAACAGCGAACCAACCATGGTTGTAACTGCTTAGAGACTTAGTCTGGTGATAATATAGTAACATATCACTATATAATATATATAAAAAAGGAAGATGTGCCAATGTTGTCTGTGGGATTCAAGAAAGATTTCAAATGAGGTAATGTCAAAACTGCACACTGGAGAGAAAAAAAATTTTTGTCAGATTGAGGTAATGGGAAATTTAATTCCATATAAAAGAAAACAACTTATGAAGATTCAGGAAGGTAGTCAAGAGCTCAGCTTTCTTAGGGAAATGTAAATAGTTCAACAGTGCTATTATCTAGGGGACAGGGGAAATGAATGTTAGGAAGAAAGACCAGGGGCAGGAAAACCAATGCAAGTTCCTCTGCAGTGGTCTCTATGAGACATATCTATAGGTGAGAATGACTGAATACTGTTAACTGATGTGAGGAATAAAGGAAAAGAAACAGGCTTTTCAAAGGAATGTGAAGACAGGTTTTGTAGCAATATGTTTAAGGTATAGGGTATGTGCAAAACATTGGCAATTACTTTGGATCTCCTTATTTCACGTACTTATTAGTTTTGAATAACTGTTTCTAAGGTTATGATTTAACATCACTGTTTCAGATATAAAGTATTAAATTCTGAGAGCAAGAGTCATATTGAAGGAATACGATGTTAAAGTAACCATAGTTTCTGGACTGAGTGCAGGATGAACTGCTAAGGAAATTGCAGACTTCAATAACATCCCTTTACATACAGCTGACGACGTGAAGAAGATATATGATGCTGATTTTGATTTCACCACACCAACAAGGAAAACACATAAGGTACACAAGGATCACACAAAGTCAGATATTGTACACAGTATCCAGGAGATCATTAATGAACATCCAGGAAAGTCAATGAGCTCCATAGCAAGAGAACTGCAGATGTTAGATGCAACGGTTTCCAAGATTCTTGCTGAAGATATCAGATACAGATCTTATGTTCTTAGAAGAGGCCAGTTTATGACACAGCAGACAAAGAAAAGGCACTTTGAAAAAGCTAGGAAACTACTAACAAAATGGAAACATCCCAAAGAAAAAATCCCTCTGATTTTCTTCTCCAATGAAAAGAATCTTCAGCAGGATCAAACAGTCAACAGAAGAAACAACAGGTGGCTCTGTGAGAATCCTAATGAAGTCCCAATTGTCATGAAAATGAAATTTCCTGCTATAGTGATGGTGTTAGATGTTGTTAGCAATGAAGGAGATATCATGACCCCACATTTGTTTCCACAAGATTTGAAGGTGACTGCTGAAGTTCACCTTGACATTTTGAGAGTAGTTGTACCATGGATGAAGCACGTTGCAAATGGATGTCATTTTATCTTCCAATAAGATGGTGCACCAGCACATAACACCAAAAAGGTGCAAGAATGTCTCAGTGTCAGTGTTCCTGAATTCTGGTCAAAGGAAATCTGGTTGCCTACTTCACCAGATGCAAATCCTTTAGACTATTATGTATGGAGCATTTATGAGAGAGAAGTTAATAAACTACCTCATTCCAATCAAAAGGCTGTTGAAGCTAAGATTGAAAACATGATGATGTCTGTGGATAAAGAAAAGTTCATGAAAGTGTGCTCAAGATTCTGAAGTTGAATGGAGTTTATTATTGCAGCAAATGGAGACTTTTAGGAACAATTTTTAAAATAATGACTATGTATTTACATATAAGAATAAATTTATTTCAAAATATAACATTTTGTGGTACGTTATTTTACTAAAATTTTGCAAATTGATTGCATGCACCCTGTACTTAAATCATGTCCAATAAACACATAAGTTTAGAGATCAGAAAAAGGATCAAGGTTCAAAATTCAGACTTCTAAGTCTTCAGCATTAGGGAACTGATGAGATTTCTCCTACACAAGGGGTGGTACCACTGTACCCTAAAAAATTATATTACCTTTCCCATTTTATATGCTCAAAATGTAACTTACTACTCTATCAGGACCAAAGAAGTACAATTTAATCTTGTTAATTAGTTAAATCAGTGGTCTAAATAAGATTTCCAATTCTGAAGTTTGTTTAGTCATATTATTTGTTGTTATTCAAGTTATGAGTGGAGTGATCTTTTTTATTATCATGGTTCCAATATTTTCCAGGTCTCCCAGAGATTCTTTTTATTACCTAGAATCCCAAAGCTCCCTGAACTAATCTATACCAGGAGGGTCCTCCAGATCAGGATATTCTTTTACCTGGTAAAAAATTAGTCAAACAGTTATTATGAATATATTTTAAGATTTAGGGTATATAAAATACAAAAGTTTAAAATACAATCCTTGTCTTTAACTACAATTCTAGCTTTAGTGAAAAGGCAAGAACACAAATAACAAAATCAGTGTTAAGGAGGTATTTTTATCATGAATAAAAGCTCACCTAGTTCTTTGGACAAGTAACAAAGAGGCAATACTTCTCCCCTTCCCTTTTTTGTCTTTAAAGATTTATCATTTTTCAGAGAGAGGGGAAGGGAGAGAGGCAGAGAGGGAGAGAAATACCTGCCTCCAGCTACGGACCTGTCTGGAGATCTGGCTTGCAACCTGGTTATATTGCCCCGACTGAGAATCGAACCAGTGACCTTTGGTTTCACAGGCCAGCACCTTATCCACTGTGCCACCAGCCAAGGCTTCTCCCTCTTCTTTTATACTTCATTTACATAGAGCTTTGGGGTAATTCAGTTTTGCTTTTAATGGAAACTTTATGAAAAAAAGAACACTAGATGGCGATATTGCATTCCAAAATGTTTTGTTCAGTTAATTTTTAAACCATAAAGATGTTTTTCATTACCTTATAAAGATTTTAGCAATTTTAAATCCTTCATCTTAAAGCTGAGAATGAGAACTGAAGAGATTAAGTGACTTGCCCAGTTTTTCACAACTAATTATACAGCAGTTCTAGGACTAACTAGAACCAAAGATTCCCCATTGAGGTCAGTGTTTTATGTCCTTTGCATTCAAAAACGTGCGAAGTTATCTCTAGAAAATAAAATTAAATTCAACTTATAGTGAAAGCATGTACTTTTTAAATAGGGAATAGTCACATAAAGAGAAAAAGATACCCTATCATAGAAAATAAAAACCCCAGTCCTGGCTCATGGCACAATGGATAATGTGTTGGCCTGCGAACCCAAAGGTCACTGGTTCGATACATAGCCAGGGCACATAACCAGGCTGCAAGCCAAGTCTCTAGCCAGGTCTGTAGCTAGAGGCAGGTGAAAGGCAACCACACACTGATGTCTCTCTCCCTCTCTGCCTCTCTCCCTTCCTCTCTCTCTCTCTCTCTCTCTGGAAATAATAAATAAAATCTTTAACAACAACAACAAAGACATTCATTTAAAAAAAAACAAAAAAACAAACCTCCAAAGAGGACCTATCATTGTGGCTCGAGTCACAGAAAAGGTTAGACTTAAAATAGTTACTAGAAAAAAAAAAAAAAAAAAATGAACCAAATTAAGAAATGGGGCCAAATAAAATTCCTCTGTTCTCAAGGTCAGTATTTCCCAGTGTCAAATGAGACAAAGTATGAATACAGATGTTCAAAATGAGAAAAGGACTCTTTTTTAAGTTTAAAGGAATCATTTTCTTCTCATTTAAACCCAGTAGTTCTCATGTTTTCTTATATTTCAGTACACACGGCAGAGGAGAGCCATATTGGTCACATGCCCTCAGTATTTATTCCTTCATACTCGCTATAACTCCATCCAGTTTTCCTCAAATTTAAAAAGATATTCTAAATATCTTGGAGCGGTAAGCTGAAATATGCTCTATTTTTAAACCAACAGGCCCTGTAATAACTTCTTGAACACTTTATTTATTGTATCTAAGCTAATTACTTAGAAAATGCTTCAGAGTGACTTAAAATTGGATGGGTATGTATTATGGCAAAGCCCTACCTTTCTGCTTATAATAACAAAGAAATATGAATGAAAAATCATTGCTGTATGTTTATTTCAAGAAATATCTACAAAACTAGCCTAACAGTAAAATCTGTTAAGAATAGGTTTCAGTCTATCAGGAATCAGTTATGTTACTAAATTTTATTTGAACAATGTATGTATTTTAAAGTAATGCCATTACAATAAGCTTACTTCTCCATTTGATTTTAAACTAATTAAAATTATTCAAATCTGAAAAATAAAAGCTTTAAAAGATTACATAAACCCCCAAAGGATAGAATATTTACTTATAAAACAAAATAATACACCAAATTTTTATCTTACAAATTTTAATAAGTAGAAAAGTTCAGTATATATGATGTAAAAATGCAAAGTGACTAGATTTTAAATTTCATACTTCTCTGAGCTCAAAACTCCTGTATCAATTCAGCAGGGCAATGAGGACCATGGCTCAGTGAACATACCACCCTCATTGTGCAACCAACACTTCATTTTAAGAGGTCTGATAGATAAAATCTGGCTTTAAAGTCATTTTTTCTGGAATGTATATATTTCAATGTGAACAAATATCTGCATGAAAAGAATCTGAGATAACCATGGCTGGAATGGCTCTGCTGGTTGGAGCACGGTCCCATAACTGAAGGGTTGTGGGTTAGATCTTTGGTCAGGGAGCTTTCTGATCCTGGGTCCAGGCGTAACCAACCAATGCTTTCTTGCTTCGATGTTTTTCTCTCTCCTTTCCTCTCTCCAAAAAGCAATGAAAAATGTTCTTGGGTGAGAAATGAGTGAGTGAATGAATGAATCTGATGGAAAATAGTAATTCAGCTATTCCCCATCTACACTAAAAGCTAACATAAAAACAAAAATAGTGGATTTATATTCAAGTATGACATTCATATACTGTCTTATGAAAAGATAATCTAGGGGAAAGCAGAAGAGGAAAAATGAGATGAATGTAATATAACAATAAAAAATAAATTTTAAAAAAGGCGGGGATAATCTAATTACAGGGAAATCTCAATTAACCAGCGAAGGAGATCGAATCCTTAATTAAGTAAAATTTCCCCCTGAAGAATAGGTACTGAAATTGTCACTCAAGAAAATATACTTCAAGTGCAATGTTAGATTAAGTACATATCTGGAACAATTCTTTTTTTCCCCCATTCAGTTCTACCAGGAGGCACTCTTATATGTATATGATAGAAAGAATAAAAAATTGGCAGTTGGAAACCTGACTCTACCAAAAACTATTTTCCAATCCTTAAAGTCACTCAACCCTTTCTGGGCCTCAGAAATGCAAAATAGATAGTTACAGCTTTTAAGCCCTAGAACAATTTTAAACATAAACAAAAACCAACCATACAATACTTTCTTTAAAAAATATTAATAATAAGTGTAGTGGGTAAAACAAAAGCAAAAAAGCTCTGGCTAATGTAGATTGAGGTGACTGTAACCATATAACGTAACAACCCACCCACACCAGTTTCTGCAGTGTTTCCTGGAACTCAAATGGATCCAAAACATACCAATTAAAAACCTCTAAATACTAAACAATGAAAATAATTTTCAGAGGGGCACAAGTACTGCAAGATTCAAAAATAAGTAGAATTTTTTTAAATCTAAAACATTAAAACAAAAGAGGGTTTTTTTCAACTAACCTGAAAGTATTTACTTTAAGTGAAAGTAAATACTTATTTCTAAGAATTCCAATTGACTAATATTTCTTTTTATCAAATGTGGTTACATTAAAGAAATTACACAGTTGCCATATAAAAGAATGTCAGAATTTAATACATATGTAAAAATAAAGAAATAATGCTGTCTGATGGGAAAAAAAACTGGCTAAACTAGAGCTTTTTTTTTTTTTTAAGATTTTTATTTCATTATTTCTAGAAAGAGGGGAAGAGAGAGAGGCAGAGAGGGAGAGAGACATCAATGTATGGTTGCGTTTCACCTGCCTCCAGCCACAGACCTGACTGGAGACCTGGTTTGCAACCTGGTTATGTGCCCTGGCTGGGGAATTGAACCTGCAACCTTTGGGTTCGCAGGCCTTACCCACTGTGCTACCAGCCAGGGCTAGAGCTTTATTTAAAGAAGATTTACAGCTGGGAGTAAACAAAAGTTTATTCTTGTATTATCATTTATTATTGTATTGTTTTCCATACATACAGCTGTAAGCATACTTTTGCCTATCCCTGTATATCTAAAAATAAACAAATAATGCTGACTGACAGGAAAGATATGGGTTAATCTAGAGCTTTATTAAATAGGTTATTTACATAAAATCCACTACTTCACAATAATATTTCAAAATGCCATATTAGCTCTAATAGGACAAGTCATATTCCACCACACCACGCAAAAAAGTACCAAAGAGGGATACACATGCCAACTTTAACCAGAGAAGTTATACACTGAACTAACTCCTTGTACGTTTGTTTCAATAAAAAGTTCCGGGGGGCTTAAAATAATCAAACACAACTATAGATATAACTATAATTTTTAAAAAGGAAATTAAAAATAATTAAAACAAAATTTGTATGTTAAAATATGCAATATAAAAAGCATATACTAAGGGTGTGCACTAAACACAAAAATTAAGTCTTAAGGTCTCCTCAATATGCATTAGAAACAAGTATAAACTACTAAAAAATTTCCTAAATTCATTTAAGTTACATCGAAAATGGCACATTTTAAAAGAAATTTTATTTACTTCTAAGTGTCAAAAACAGCTATTTTTAAATTAAAGTAAATGTATAAGCTTTTATAATTAAAATAGTCTGTCCAGTTATGGTGTAAAATTGTATTATCCCATGAATTTAACCATGAAAAATAAATTCCCTTTTCTTAAAAAAATAAACTGTCAATAAAGTGTTCTTACTATAGCTTCTAAAACTGGTCTCTAGAATATTCATTTGAAAGTACTCTTACCTTTCTTCTGAGCTATACAACCGAGCAAGTCCAAAATCTGCAAGTTTTATCTGCCCTCTGGTGGAAGTAAAACAAAACGTACAAAGGATATTAATCTACTTTGGTCATACATATTCATATTCTATTCCTAGAAGTAATAAAAAATATATTTACATAAACTTTAACTTTGACCACACCCTAGTACCCAAGTTATTATATACATAAAGGCAAGTAAATGAACTCAGCATAAGATAAGGTAAAAAATTAGTACTTTTCTTTGCAGAATTTAAGCTAACATCACACTTGTACTATTTATAGTCGTACCAGTATACTCAGTATTTCAGTACTATTTAGTTCCTATTTTGAAAAGTCACTTAAAATAAAACAGAATGAGGTAATTCTACTAGTTAGTAATAAGACAAATGACTTTTTCAAGTCAATAAGGTTCAAGAAATAAATCACATTGTTTCAAATTTATGTAATTTTCCTTTACCTCATAGAGTTTACGTGTATGGAACACTTTATACTAACTGAAATCAGGACGAGGCATGCTTCACTGAATCTAATACCAATTACAATAGAATTGTAAGAATTAAAGTTATGCTGCCAGTAAAACATTTAACATTAAAAAAAATATTTATGTATGTATGCATGTACGTATGTAGAGAAAGGGGTAGTGAGCAAAAAACAGAGAGAAACATGGATATGTTGCCTCTTACACACCCCTTACCAAGGATGTGGCTCGCAACCCAGGCATGTGCCTGGTGATCTTTTGGTTTGCAGGATGTTGCCCAACCCAATGAGCTACACCAGTCAGCGCTAAACATACGCTTTATATGTATGTGTGTATGTTGCATATATGTGTATGTATATGTCTGTGTATGCATGTGTAGGTATACACTTAATAAAAGTGCACTTTAAAACATGACATTTTTTAAAAAAATGTAAATTAAGAATTCTAAAATCTAGTTTTACTCCAAAGCTAAAATCATAATATCAATTATTAGATCTATTCACATTATTTGAACAAATATCAAATTAAAAAATCAGCTAAGTTATTTATGTATATTATAACCTATTATTAGAAATTAACTCAAGTATTTTTAACACAAATTCAGAAATATGGCAAGCTGTAAGGTTGTTGATTATGTTACAATAGTTTGAGCAATGAAATGCAGGTGGCCCTTAAAGAACACAGGTTTCAACTGCATGGGTCCACTTACATGCAGTTTTTTTTTCTGTAACACTGTAAATGTATTTTCCTTATAATGTACTTAATAGTATTTCTTTTTTTCTAGCTTGCTTTATTATATAAATACAATATATAATACATTTAACATAAAATACCTGTTAATCAACTATTTGTATTATTGAAAGGATTCCAGTCAACAGGAAGCTACTAGTAAAGTATTTGAAGAGTTAAAAGCTATATGTAGATTTTCACCTGTGTGAGAGTGTGAGAGACAGTGTGTATGCATGTGTGTATGTGTGTGTGTGTGTGTCTGTGTTTGTGGGTGGGTGGACGGATGGATATTTGGCATCCCTAGACCCCCAGTTGTTCAAGGCTAAAACATAATCTAAATTATGACTCCTTTTAACAAATTCAAAATACACATTATATAAAACTCACTTTGAACATACATATCAAACTCATATCATACCTATTATTTAGAAGAATATTTGAACATTTAATATCTCTATGCAAAAAGTTCTTCTTATGACAATAATCCAGACCTTCCATGAGCTGTCTCATAAATGACTTGATGTGATTTTCATTAAAATGAACCAAGCCTGATTCCAGTAGTCCCATCAGATCGTGATCCATATATTCAAACACCAGATAAAATGCACCTAAAAACAAAAATAATTATGCATTAAAGATTTTTATTCTTACAACTTTGTCACTTTAATAATGTTCATCTTTCTGTCTGAACTTAACATCAATAGATTTATCCCCATGCGCTAATCCAGTTTTCATCTCATAAAAGAAAATCTTATATAAGATCAACCCTGCTGATTTTCACACTGTACAGTTTCTAGTTATAATTAATGTAAAATAAATTCTTAACATAAATTATCTCTCAGAAATGGCATAAAATTCATGTAGCTAATTAAAGAAAATTTAAAGGTGGCAAAAGAATCGTTATTAATTTTTAAAAAATCTGAGCTCTGCTGAACTTCAGATGACTTCCTTTAAAGCCTTCAATGTACATTATTTATTTTAAAAAATTCATTTAATTTTTTAAAAAAGATTTTATTCATTATTCTTAGAAAGAGCGGAAGGGAGAGAGGCAGAGAGGGAGAGAAACACCATTGTATGGTTGCCTTTCACCTGCCTCCAGCTACGGACCTGGCTGGAGACCTGGCTTGCAACCTCATTAAGTGCCCTGGCTGGGAACTGAACCAGCGACCTTTGGCTTCGCAGGTGTCTTTTCCACCAGCCAGGGCTTCAACATACTATTGAATCCTGTCCATGCAGCTGTAGAGCATTTGAAAGCATACAAATTACAACTCTGTTATGAAACCAGCTTAATCCTGCTACTGAAACCTAACATAACAAAGCACATATACCAATGTATTTATGGGAAGAAGATTCAAAAATCCTAAATGAAACTTGCACAAACTGAATCCAAAGCTGTATCAAAAAATATACTAATCAAGTAGAGTTAAGTTTAGCAATTCAGAACGGAAAATTCAATATATCTACTTGTCAAAAGGATAAAGTATCAATATGCCAAAAAAAAAAAAAAAAGGCATCTAAAAAAATTCACCATCAGTTCCCAATTAAAAACAAAAGATCTTACTGTAATCTTAAGAGTTTATAGATACTTCTCTGAAACAAACAACGAATGATATTTACTAGTAAAATGACAGATGTTGCATAAAAAATAAAAACATTATTACTATCTTAGAAGTTAGTAAAATTATAGAAAAATATAAATATTGAGACAAAAATGTTAATTATTGGTAGATACAATGAAAATCTAAAAGAATAAAGAAAGAATAACTGGGTTAGGGAAAATCATATATAAAGAGCAAGAGACTAAGACAGTAAGTCAAAGCAGACCAATCCAAGAAGCAGGAACAAACAAGAGTCACCTAAGATGGGGAGATAAAGAAATAAACCCTCAGCAAAAGGAAAAGAGGAATTCCCAGGAAGAGTGCAAAATGAAAATAGAGGCAAGCACACTATCAGACATGGAATCCAAAATAGTGATGATAGAGAAACTCAATGAGCTCAGCAAGTTCAAAGAAAACTAAAAGAATGCCAGGGGAAGCTCTGGCTGGTGGCACAGTGGATAAAGCACCAGCCTGCAAACCCAAAGTTTGTTGGTTCGATTCCCCAGCCAGAGCACATAACCAGGTTGCATGCCAGGTCCCCAGTCAGGTCCATAGCTGGAGGCAGGTGAAATGCAACCATACGTTAATGTCTGTCTCCCGCTCTGCCTTCTTCTCTCTAAAAATAATAAATAAAATCTTAAAATAATAATAATCTTGTTATAAATAGATTTTACTAAATTAAGTATAATTTTGTATATTACTTGTATCTACATTACTGTAGATTAAGCTTTCTTAGACTGGAATTATTTCACAATATGGGAAAATCATGTTACTTACAGTAACTTAGAAAAATCTAATGCAGTTAAGGAAGAAGAAAAAAGTAAGAAAATGTGGGTATATATATTACATAGAATACATGCTATTTTCTTATTCAATTATAAAATGTGTGCTTTTTTGTGGGTGGGTAATATATAGATTTTATTAGCAATTTATGTTCTAAATGGCAACCAACCCGTCGTTGGTGTGTTGAGAGATCAGTCGACCTTAGGTCAGAAAAAAAGCTAAGAATGAAGACCAATTTGGGATAGAAGTTGCAAGCTACTAAACTACAGTATATGATTCGTGTACATAGTCAATATATATATTCATATTAGTATGTAAATTAGATAAGATTCCTTTCAAATAGATAGTGGAAGTATACATTTCCAGTTATGAAGAAGGCCCCAAAACTGGGGATGCTTGGGAAAAGGTATCAATGCTGCAGCAAACTTTATTATTGAAATGTGAACATACCTAATCTTTACTTCAACACTCTTAAATGGTTCAATGGTTAGTTTAGGACCACACAGGAAGTCAACCACAGTTCAAAAAATAGCTAGAATACTATTCTACAAAATTATTTAAATCCTAGGGCTTTTTATTTTTTACCTCAACTTAGAAGATATAATAATTTCTATTCTGGGGACCAGCTGAGCACTGCAAGTGCCATGATTTCTGAAGGCTTCAATTTGTAAAACACATGTAGAGGGAAAACAGAGGGTATTGAAAGAAGTAAGATCTGTGCACAGTCAAAAAAAAAACCCAAAAAACAAAACAATCTACTACTTAAGATAGGAAACTCCAAAAATAATATGTATAATATGTTGTAGTTCCAGTAGCTTAGAATAAAGATGAGTTGTATTAATGAAAGGGGGAGGATCTGACTCAAAAACCAAATTCATTTTTTACTGTGGGTTTGGCACTATCTATAGGACAAGTTTCACAATAGTGAGTTCTGCAATATACCATTTCTATAATATATTTCACAAAAACTGCATTCCAGAGTAAAATTAAGTATTAAGAAGAAAATATGCTTAATTTGCTACAATATATCTAAAATACTATCACTTAACATGTAATAATTATATAAGCTATCGGCATATTTTAAATTTTTTGTATTAACTCCTCAAACTCCAGTATGTACTGTAAATATGTATAAAAATATGTACATGTGTAAATGTATTTCTGCATGTGTTTGATAATATTGCAATTCATATTACTTAAGAAATTCTTTAAACAAATGAATTAACATAGGCATTTTGAAATAATGAAAAGAAAACTTTGTATTCATATGATTTGAGAAGCTGACAGTTAGAAGGCAGTAGTTAAATGGCGAATTATCTGGATGTGAAAGGAAAAAAAGTACACATTGGTGGTTACAGAATAGGCAGGGGGATGTTAAGAAGAATAAAGGAAATAGAAAAGCCAAAGAAGTTACATGCATGACATCTAGACATGACCTAAGGAGGGTCACTGCCAAAGTAAATGGGGGGTACTGGGTAGAGGGGGGCAAAGGGGGGAAAACTGAGATAACTGTAATAGCAAAATAAACAAAATATACATTATTTAAAAAAAAAGACTTCATATATGCCAATAACAATTCATTAGAAATAAAATTAAAATAATTTCACAATAGGAAAAATTTTATGATAACTGACTAGGAATAAACTTAATAAGAATTATACAAATTCTCATGAAGAACAAATATATGATCTCACCCATTACAGGACAATAACGAACAAAACTAACAAGCGAAACAGAACCAAATATATGAATATAGTAAACAGGCCTTCAGTGGTCAGGGGAAAGGGGGAGGAAGAGGCAAGGAAGGGGAGCAGTTTAGACAAGAACCTAGTATAAAGGAACCATGGACATGGACAACAGGTGGGATTGAATTCGGGGGGAATGGGTGGGTGGGGAGGGGGACAGAGGGGAGCAAAAAGGGGATGGATGTAATACAACAACAATAAAATAAAATAAAAAAAAAAGAATTATACAAATTCTTAACAAATACCAAATTGTAAAATCTGTATTTTATACAATTTCAATTCAAAAAAATGTTTTCTTTTGCTGAAGAGACACTCAACTTGACAAAATAATTCTAAAATTCACCTTGAAGAAAACAAAAATCAGGCTTGGACAAACTATAAATGTGTAATGTAAACATAAGGACAATCATCCAAGGATAATTTTTAAAAGAAGCATCACTGATATGTTAAGAAAGGAGATAAAAAGGAATTATACAAAAAAATTAAGGGAAGGCAAAAAAAAGAGTGAAGGGGAAAAAAGACCACAAATAGAAATGTTAACAAATATGGTAGCTATTGATCTAACTGTATCAATAATTACCTTAAACCCCAATGGTCTAAATATATCAATTAAAACACACAGACCAATAAAGTGGATAAAAACAGTAAGACCCTAATCTATCTTGCACACAAAACATCCACATTAAATACAGAGAGAGTAAAAGAATGGAGAAAGCTGAACCATTCTATTACTAATCAAAAGAAAAACAGGAGTAACTATATTAATTTCAGACACAGCAGACAGAAGAGCAAGGAAAATTATCAGGAATCAAGGGTAGTACCTGATGATAAAGGGGTTAATTCTCCAAGAAGATAGAACCACCTTTAATGTGTTCACGCCTTACAAAAGGTTGCCAAATTACATTGGGAAAAAACTGAAAGAACTACACATATAGTAGTTATTTCTATATATAATTCTATATACTACTTCATCAAACAATATCAAAATATATATTCTTCTTAAATTAACATGAACCATTCACCAACATAGAGCACACCATAAAACTAAGAGCCATAAAACACACCTAAACAAATTTAAAAGAAACGAAGTTATACAGAGCATGTCATCAGACCTCAATGAAATTAATCTAAAAGTCAGTAATAGAAATATAGCTGAAAAACCACAAAATACTTAAAGAATTAAAAAAATATGAAATACTTTTAAATGCCACATGGGTTAAAGAAAAAGTCTAAAAAGGATTTTTTTAATATTTTAAAACAAGTTAAAATGATTTTTTTCTTATTTGATCCAGGTTTTAATCAGAATAATTTTTTTAAATACATCTCATGTATTTAAAATAAATACATGTTATTTATTTTGCTATTATAGTTGTCCCAATTTTCCCTCCTTTGTCCCCATCCACCCAGTACCCCATTTCCTCCAGCAATGCTCCCCATGCATGTGTCATGCATGTAAGTTCTTTGGCTTCTCTATTTCCTTTGCTCTTTTTTAACATCCCCCTGTCTATTCTGTAACCACCAATGTGTACTTGTTCTTTTTTCCTTTCACATCCATGTGATTCACCATTTAATTACTGCCTTCTGTCAGCTTCTCAAATCATATGAATACATAGTTTTCTTTTCATTATTTCAAAATGCTTACATTACTTAACTAAAATATGTGGGATAGAGCAAAGCAATTCCTTAGAAAGGTTATAAACAATGAATAAATGTATTAGAAAATAATATCTAAAATCAACAATCTAACTATCCACTTTAGGAAACAAATCACAAGCAAGCAGAAAAACAATTAATAAAAATCAGAATAGAATTCAATCAAATTGAAAACAGGAACTCAACACAGAAAAACAACGAAACTAAAATCTGATTCTTTGAAAAGATCAATAAAATGGGCAAACCTATAGTCAGGTTAAGGTACAAATTAATATTGGAAATGAAATTACTAATATCAGGGTATCACTACTGCTCCCAAGAACAGTAAAAGGATTATAAAGAAATATGTAATTTGAGTGCCTGTAAATTTGGTAATCTACATAAAACAGATTAATACCTTGAAAGACACAATCTACCAAAACTAGCACAAGAAGAAAAAGATCATTTCAACAGGCATGAGGTCTGTCTGTAAAAAGTCTAGCTATTGTTAATATAACAAGAACAATTTGAGGAACATCAATATAACCTGGAAGACAAGGAGACTGGACTGGAATGCATGTGAGTGAACAACCTCACTATATGACGTGAGAACAGTAGACTCTGTTAGTGAGCAAGTGTACTTACTGTGTGGCTATCACAGTCAAAATGGCTGAGTGAGTAGAGCAATGAATGTGCATCAAATTTTATATTAATCTTGAACATTCATCTGCAGAAAACTATTCGGATGACTCAGAAGGCTGCAGTTTGGGCAATTGGTGATTAGCAGCTTCATCACAATAACATGCCCACTCATGCATCACATGTGGTGCATAGTTTTTTTTTGCAAAACATCAAATCACCCAGGAGACTAGCCCCTCTACAGCCTAAATTTGGCTGGCACCTTGCCACTTCTGGCTTTTCCCAAAACTAAAATTACCTTTGAAAGGGAAGATATTTCAGACTGTCTATGACATTCAAGAAAATACAACAGAGCAGCTGATAGTGACAGGAGAACTGTGTGACGTCCCATGGTGCCTACTTTGAAGGGAATTAAGGTGTCATTGACCTATGTGCAATGTTTTTGTATCTTCTTCAATAAATGTTTCTACTTTTCATATTACATGGCTGCTTACCTTCTGGACAGAGCTCATACTTGCTAACCCTCCAAAACATAAAGCACCGGGCTCAAATGGATTCTACCAAAAATTTAAGTAAGAAATTATACCAATTCACTACCATCTCTTAACAGAAAATACAAGGAGACAGGCTACTTCACAACCCTATCTATGAGCCTAGCATTATTCTAACATCAAAATCAGACAAAGACTTTATGAGAAAGGAAAACTAAAGAACAGTCTCTCATGAACATGTACGTAAAAATCCTTAAAATATAAGTAAACTGAATTCAACATGAATTAAAAGAATTAAAAGAATTATATACCATTTCCAAGTGGGATTTATTTCAGGTTTGCAAGACAATAATAAAGGCCATAAATGAGAAACCTACAACCAACATTATACTCAATGAGCAAAAACTAAAACCCTTCCCTTAAGATCAGGAACAAGAAGACAAGGGTGTCTGCTTTCACCAGTTTTATTCAACATAGTATTGAAAGTTCTAACCACAGTAATGAGATAAAAAGAATTAAAAGGCATCCAAATTGGAGAGGAGAAAGTAAAACTGTCATTATTTGCAGATGATATGATAGTATACATAGAAAACCATATAGGCTCCGCCAAAAGGCTGCTCAACCTAATACGAGAAACTGGCAAAATAGCAGAATACAAAGCCAATGTTCAGACATTAAAGGCATTTTTTACACCAACAATTAAATATCAGAAACATAAAGTAAGAAAAAAAAATCCTATCTACTATAGCAACGAGAAAAATAAAATACCTGGAAATAAATTTAACTAAGGAGGTAATAGACCTCCTTAAAACCTCCTTGAATTCTGAGAAAACTACAGAATACTGAAGAAAGAAATTTAAAAAGACACAAATAAATGGAAGCATATACCATGCTTATAGATTAGAAGAATTGACATCATTAAAATGTGCATACTACCCAAAGCAATCCATAGAGTCAATGCAATGCCAATTAAAATACCAATGACATATTCATACATTTAGAACAAATACTCCAAAAATTTATATGGATCCAAAAAATACCCCAAATAGCCTCAGCAATCTTGAGAAAAAAGAACAAAGTAGGAAGGATCACAGTACCTAATATCAAACTATATTACAAGGCCACTAGAATCAAAACAGTCTGGAATTGGCATAAGAACAGATCTGTACATAGATCAATGAACAGAATAGAGAACACAAATATACCCATGTCTCTATGATAACTTAATATTTGACAAAAGAAGCAGGAGCATAAAATGGATTGAAAATAGCCTCTTCAACAGTGGGAGAACTGTACAGGGACATGCAAAAAAAAAAAAGAAAGAAAGAAAAAGAAACTAGACCACTATACACCAAAATAAACTCAAAATGGTTAAAAGCCTTAAGCATAACCTGTGACACCATATAAGTCTTAGAAGAAAACATAAGCAGTAAAATTTCAGATAGCCCACACAGCAATATTTTTGCTGATACATGATGTAGCTCCTAAGGCAAGGGAAATAAAGGAAAGAAAAAACAAATGGGATTACATCGAATTAAAAAGCTTCTGCATGGCTAAAGAAAACGTCATTAAAATGAAAAGGGAACCAATTGTATAGGAAAACATATTTACTAATGATACCTTGGACAAGGGTTTGATCTCCAAAATATATAAAGAATGTATATGACTCAACACCAGAAAGACAGACAATTCAATTTAAAAATGGGCAAAGGAACTGAAACAGACACTTCTCCAAGGAGGACATACAAAGGGCCCATAGGCATATGAAAGAGAATGCTCAGCATCACTAGCCATTAGGGAGATGCAAATTAAAATTGCAGTGGATGAGATACCAGTCAGAATGGCCATCATTAACAAATCAACAAAAAAGTGATGGAAAGGATGTGGAGAAAAGAGAACCCTTGTGCACTGCTGGTGGGAACGCAGACTGGTGCAGCCACTGTGGAAAACAGTATGCAATTTCCTCAAAAACCTAAAATAGAATTGCCTTTTAATAAAGCAATTCCACTACTGCAATTATTGCCTAAGAACCCAAAAACACCAATTCAGAAGAACCTACGTACCCCTTTGTTCATAGCCGTGCTATTTATAACAGTCAGGTGCTGGGAACAGCCTATGTGCACACCAGTGGGTGAGTGGATCAAAAATCTGTGGTACATTTATGCAATGGAATGCTACACAGCAGAAATAAAGAGGGAACTCCCCACCTTTAGCAACAGCATAAAGAGAGTATTATGCTAAGTGAAATAAGCCAGACAGTGAAAGACAAATACCATATGATCTCACCTATAACAGTGGACTAATAAACAATACAAACAAACAACTTAAATAAAACCAGAGGCATGGAAATAAGGAACAGGCTAACAATGATCAGATGGGAAGGGGGAGAGGGGAATGGGGGTGGAATAAGGGAAAAGGTCTAGTCAAAGAACAGGTATAAATGGCCCACAGACAATGGACAAATGGGTGGGGATTTACTGTGGGAAGCAGGGTGTGGCAGGGGACTTGTGGGACATTGGGAACAATGTGAAAAATTGGGACAACTGTAACAATAAATGAAAATATAACAACAAGTAAACAAATAGTCCAATTAAAAAGTGGGTAAAAGATCATGTCCCCAAAGAAATATACACATGGCACATAGGCATATGAAAACATTTTCAACATATTTCATTAGAGAATTACAAGTGGCAAATTAAAACAATAATGAGATATCATAAATACTTATTAGAACGGCAAACATCTGAAATACTGACAATACCGAATGCTGGTAAGGAATCAACCATCACTCATAGCTTGTGACAATCCAAAATGACACAACTTCTGAAAAGTGTGTGGAAGTTTCTTACAAGATCACCATGTTCTTACCATATGATTCAGCAATCACACTCCTTGATATTTTACCCAAAAGAGCAGAAACCTTAAGTCCAGACAAACCTGCGTGTAAAAGTTACCTGCAGTAAAAAGTTTACAGCAGCTTAGTTCATAACTGTCAAAATTTTAAAGCAACCAAAATATCTTTCAGTAGGTAAATGAATAAACAATGGTACATCTAGATAATGAAATACTAATCAGCACACACACACACAAAAGGTGTATGAAGCCATGAAAATCCATGGAGAATACTTACATGCATATTGTTGTACTAAGCTAATATGAAAAGGCTAGATACTGTATGTTTCCAACTGTAAGACGTTCTGGAAATTTTACTATCTGGAGATAGTAAAATTAGTAGCTTCCAGTATTTCAAGGGATAGGAAAGAACAGGTGGAACACAAGAGGATTTTTAAGCCAAAGAAAATGTTGTGTTGGAGTGTGTGAGTGTGTGTGTGTTTGAGACGGGGGGGGGGGGGGGGGGGGGGGGGGGGGGGGGGGGGATTGATTTTGTATCTGTGCAACTTAATATACCTAATGTTTGTCTCAGATGCACTTACAGGGACACCCTGTGGTAGCAACATGGGATTTGCCTTGTACTTTCCACCCAATATTCCAGTAAAGGTCTGCAATGCTGAACACTTCCTCATGGCTAGCAGAGTTGCACAACTGGCAGTGGCCTCCTTGAAGATCCCAGGGACACTAGAACTAGAGCTCCAAACTGCTTCCTTTTCCATTATAAAAAACCCAGTTGTGATTAACATTAAAATCAGTAAGCTTTGAGGTACAGATTACCCTTAATAATGTAGATGGCCTTCATAGAATTCTGACTGCCTTAGAACTCAAGACCGCAACATCACTCCTACTAATGGTCTCAGCTTACTACCATCAGTCAGCCTTACAAATTTCAGATATGCAAGCCTTCCACAATCACATGACCCAATTTCCTAAAATAAACCTCTTTATATATGTATATTCCCTTTTGGTTTTACTCTTCAAATTAATAAACTCAGTAGTTTTCCTGATGTTCATTACATTTTAACAGAACAAGAAATTTCTGCAACTTTGATAATGTTGACAATAAACTGCAATATATTTAGAAGGTATAATTTGCAGTTTTCACAAAGTATATGCCTGTGAGACTGTGGCTACAATTAAAATAATGATAATACTCATCATCCCCAAGGATTTCATTGTTCCTCTGGATGTACAGAAGTTATTTACATATTCCTTTATAAAGTTTCCCAGTTCATAATATAAGGGGGAGGCCCCCAGAAACACCAGAATTATCATCTGGAGTGGGATATCCTTATAGTACAGCTCCCCCACTGGCTGAGTGTTTTAGCAATCCATCTGTAACAGTCAGTGTACCATTGGCATTATTGTGAGAGGCAGCATTCGGCTGCAGTGAAATTTTTTGCAGACTTTTTCAATACATTTGCCTAGTTCATGATGGGTGATTTAAGAAATAAGAAAGCACCTGCCCAAAATGTGCTAAGTGTTGAGCAGGTTTTGTCCGAAAATGACATGACCCTCATGCCCCACCCTCCCTATTCACCTGATCTCAACTCCCACTTCTCAAAAAAAATTTACTTTTATTGATTATGCTATTACGGTTGTCCCAGTCCCAATTTCTTTTCCTTTGGCTCCCCTCTACCTGGCACCCTCCCTCCCTCCCTCCCTCCCACTCCCTTAGTTCATGTCCATGGGTCATGAATGCAAGGTCTTTGGCTTCACCCTTTCCTGTACCATTCTTTTTTACACCCTACACTATTCTTAACATCTCCCTGTCTATTCTGCATCTACTATGCTTCTAAATCCCTGTACCACTTCCCCCTTTCTCCCCCTTCCCTCTCTTTCCCCTCCCTATGATACCTATGATTCTGTTCCCACTCTGACTGCCTGCTTAGTTTTTGTTTCTTTTTTACTTTTTAGATTCTGTTGTAGATAGTTGTAAGTTTATTGTCATTTTACTGTTCATAGTTTTTATCTTCTTTTTCCTTAGTCCCTTTAACATTTCACATAATAATGGCTTGATGATGATGAAGTCCTTTAACTTTACCTTGTCTGGGAAGCACTTTATCTGCCCTTCCATTCTAAATGATAGCTTTGCTGGGTAGAGTAATCCTGGTTGTTAGGTCCTTGCTTTTCATTACTTTGAATACTTCTTGCCTGAAATTTCTTTTAAGAAATCAGCTGATAGTCATATAAATATCTCTTTGTAGGTAACTCTCTTTTTCTCTCTCACTGCTTGTAAGATTCTGTCTTGAACTTTTAGCATTTTAATTATGATATTGTAGGTAACTCTTTTTCTCTATTGCTGCTTTTAAGATTCTGTCTTTATCTTTAACTTTTGGCATTTTAATTTTGATGTGTCTTGGTGTGGTTCTTCTTAGGTCTTGCTTGTTAGGGACTCTGTACTCCTGGACTTGTATGTCTATGTCCTTCACCAAATTTGGGAACTTTTCCTTCATTATTTTTTCAGATGTTTTCAATTTTTTGCTCTTCCTCTTTTTCTGGCACCCCTATAATTGAGATGTTGACACGTTTAAAGTCGTCCCAGAGCTTCCTAAGCTTCTCCTTGTTTTTTTTCAATTCTTGTTTCTTCATTCTGTACTGGTGACTATTTATTTCATCCTTATATTCCAAATCATTGATTTGAACCCTGGTTTCTTTATCTTCACCCTGGTTTAATGTGGAATTTCCTTTATTTCATTAAGCCTACCCTTCATATCTTCCCTTCTGCATTTGCTGTACTTAAGCATATCTGTCAAGTCTGTGAGCATCTTAATTACCAGTGTTTTGAACTCTGAGTCTGTTAGGTTGGCTATCTCCTCTTGCTTAGCGCTCCCATTGGAACCTTAATTTGCTCCCTTTTTTGGGCCCTATTTCTCTGTCTCCTCACCTTGCCAACTTTCTGTGTTTGCCTCTATGTGTTAGGTACAGCTGCCACACCTATTACGTTGTAACAGGTGGAGCCTTAAGCATTCGTCAGTGCGGAGTGACATGTTTCATCACGCTGTGGCACTGTGAGGGAAGGGTTTTATAGGAAACAATGCCTCTTGCCAGTTAAGACTGGTAGTTTCTTCCTCAATCCCAACCCCCACTGGTTTTTCAGTCAGAAACAATGTGGCTCTATTTTCTTAGGCACCAGAGCTGTAAGCTGCACCTCTGGTCTGAGGCTGAGATTGCTTCCCCATTACAAATATGTAACTGCATTTTTTTGCTGTGGTTTCCATCCCTTTACCACTGCCACCGCAGCTACTGCCACCTCTTCACATCCTGGTGCTGGAACCTTGCACTGTAGTATCCGGTCTGGGGCCAAATCCCTCCCCAAGTTTAAATTATGACTGTGTTTTCCCAGCAGCTTCAGCCCCTTTGCTGCCACCACCTAGCCCTGGAACTGCACACTACGCTGTTCGGTCTAGGGCTAAAATCGCTTTCCAGGGTTAATGTGTAACTACACTTTTCTCTGTGGCCTCAGCTCCTGTGCCGCTGCTGCCACTCTTGTCCTGGCCCCACCCCTCCTACCTGTCTGGCTATTTATTTCTTCATTTGTTGCTCTTCCATGTAGTTTGATTTTCTGAAACTTCTGCATTGTTTTTATTCAGTTCTGAAGTAGATGTAAATTCTTTAGTTGTGAGAGAGGCACAGCTTCTCTACCTATGTCTCTAGCTTGGTCAGACTGCCAAGTCACTTTTTTTTCCGTTTCCCAAGACGAAAAAAGTCATCAAGGGGAAATGTTTTGCCAATGTGGAAGAGGTAAGACAAAAACTGGCAGAAGCACTGAAGGCATCAAAATCAACAACTTCAAAAACTGTTGAGAGCACAGAAAAAAGTCATGATAGGTGTATTGCATCAAATAGAGAGTACTTTCAAGGCAACTGAAGTTCAAACATACAAGAATAAGTATACAACTTTTCATAAATAAATTCCATTTTGGGGGGATTCCTTATCACATACAGAGCAAATAATTTTCCTATCACTGAACTTTTAAATAATTTTAATGGCTATACAGTATTCCATAGTAATAATACACCATAGTTCTGTTCAGTAAGTATTGTTAGATATTTATTTCTGAAGTTCTGCAATTATAAGTAAACTATAAACATGCTCATAGCTATTTCTATGAAAAGTCAGTATTACTTCCTTATGTTTCTAAAACTGAATTGCTAAATTAAAGCATATTCATTTTAAGAAATAATTATCGTATCAACAAATATTTATGCATTATGTGCCAAGCACCACACAATGCCCTTAAATACTCTGAAAGTTATACTATTTTCACTCTCAAGCTTAACAAGGATAATAGCTGTGTATGATCCCATACATTAACCATGCTTTAAAGAAAAACTCCTTCTCTTCCTCAAATGATCTTTAATGTCATTTCATTCAAATATCTACTGATAAGTTTCCACATCTTATATTTACCCAAATGCATAAAAATAAATGAGATTTTTTAAGGGGGACGAGAAGACCTTTATCAACCAGAAATAAAAATGTAATATAAAGCTGCAAAAATTAGAACATGCTACAGTAGCACAACAATAAAAAAGGATCAATAAAATAAAACAGGAGAGTCCAGAATATATGGGAACTCTATATAGGTTTAAAAAAAAAAGGGGGGGGGGGCAGGATAAGATTAAAAGAAAGATTTAAATATCTAAATATTTTCAAAACTAAAGTAGAAGTTGAAAACAATACTAAAAAAGTCATAATTTCCCCAGAGGGCTGAGCCTTCATAATCTTGACAAATCACCTTTCCTTCAAAAACCCCCAAAACCAACCAACATGACCACATACGAGATTTAGAGTAACAAAGCCCATAGGAAGACAAAATTTCAAGCAAGTAACAGAAATGGGAAAATTTATGTTAAACACAAGAAGTGATATCTAAAACACATAAAGCATTAATATCTGCATTTTCATATATGTCTCAAATCATTGAGAAAATATCAAAGGAAAAGGCAATTCACAGAATAGCAAAAAATGAAAAAAAGTAATGAGAAGTATTAATTTTTCTGATCAGATGGAAAAAATACATAAAACCAATAATATATTGTATTTCAGTAAGCTAAACATTTACACAAAATTTTAGTTAAATATAAATTGGTATAAGCTTTCTTATAAATTAATTGGGCTGTAACTATCAACATTAAAAAAAAAAACTACATCACTTAATTAACAATTTTAAGAAAGTATCCTACAGAAAGACCCAAACAAATACATGTAGATTTATATAGCACTAATAGGGAAAACTAAAAACTAATAACCCAAATATCTATCTATAGAAGAAAAGCCTAGTAAAATACAATACATCCAAATTACAAAACTACAAAACACTTTTTTTTTTTAAAGATTTTTATTTATTGTTTTTTAGAGAGAGGCAGAGAGGGAGAGACAGACATCAATGTGTGGTTGCCTTTCACCTGCCTCCATCTGCGGACCTGGCCGGGGACCTGGCTTGCAACCTGTTTATGTGCCCTGGCTGAGAAGTGAACCAGCGACCTTTGGGTTCACAGGCTGGCTCCTTATCCACTGTGCCACCAGCCAGGGCCCAAAACACTATCTTTTTTAAAAAACATGATAGCCCTGGCTGGTGGCACAGTGGATAAGGAGCCAGCCTGTGAACCCAAAGGTCGCTGGTTCACTTCTCAGCCAGGGCACATAAACAGGTTGCAAGCCAGGTCCCCGGCCAGGTCCGCAGATGGAGGCAGGTGAAAGGCAACCACACATTGATGTCTGTCTCTCCCTCTCTGCCTCTCTCCTTTCCCCTGTCTCTGAAAATAATAAATAACATCTTTAAAAAAGAAAGAAAGAAAGAAAGAAAGATGATAAACATAGACTCCTATTTTGTGCACACACAAAAAATAATGTTTAAAAAGAAACTGAAAAAGGGGTAGTACCTCTGGTGTCTCTCTACACTATTAGCCAAATGTCAGAGCATCTATGCATACATCTCCCTTCTATTCATTTGGTTTTTTTTTTTACTTCTATAGTTCTAGTGTTTTGATTAAACCAGGTATGTTGTTTTTATCATTCTAAAAAGAATTAGGAGAGAAAAGTTCTTTTAAAAACTCGACCCAGTTTTTTGATAGATAAAAAATATATTTAAAGTACATTTCTTTTATTATAGGCTGAATTTTAAAAAATATTACCAGGAAATTACTGTTTTCTTATTACTTATTTCTTTTCTTTTTCTAGTAAACCTTTTATAAACACAGTTCCAAAAGAGAACTGTGCCTATTTGTTTAAAAGAGCATTTATACCATAGTTCGTATTTCTTTTAAACATCAGATATTGTCTAAAGATACAGCTTAATACCCTCCAAATTCTAACATCTGACTGTCAACAAAATTCTATATACAGCTAAAAAATAAAAATAATAAATTACAAAGCTTTATGTGGTAAATGAAAGATAGATCCACTATTGTATTAAATCTTCCCTGTGACATATAAGAGTAACATCCTAGTATGTAGGTTGACTCTGTGATAAGCATAAAGGAAAAAAAACCCATAAACTAGTAAGAAGTAAATATTTCACATACTTATCTCATTTAAACTTCACAATAACAAATAAAAGTATTATTTCCTTGTAACACATGAGACACAGAGAAAGTAAATAATTTGCTAATTATCACAAAACTACTAAATGATAAAAGTAAAACAGTACCCTGGCCTGATTATCTCATTACTCTTTTCACCATGAAGAAACAGGAGTTACTGGTTTCCTGAGAGAGGACTCTAAAACCATAGAGCAATCTAACAGCAACACCTAAATGGTGATGAGGCCTTAAATGGTAATCTGCTTTTTTCCACTGCAGAATTTAGCAGAATTTTTTTTACTGATGGCCAAAATAGTCTCAACGTCAGATCATTCAACTCATTTACTTCCCACCTTCTACTCCATTTCAAACCCAATGGACATCTATCTTACTACCTACTACTGAGTTTCTTTCCCTCTTCTGATTTCCTTCTCCCAGCCAGGGGTTTGATCCAACCAATGAACTCACTTTTTAACCAATCAGAGCTAATGAGTTTAACCAATTATTCACAGCTAGTCAGATGTGACTAAACACTTTTCACTCTTCTTGACAACTTTTACTATTAATAATTAAATTCTTCTGAGCTTTCAGAAAAAAAAATTTTTTGAACTCCTGATGTCTGATCTCCACGTAAATTTCATTCAAAGACTGAAACTAAAATATTAATTTCTCCCAAACCTCCATCCTTTCTGCTGAATTATAAACAATGATATTACTTATTTATTTCTGCCTTCACAATCTACTAGCAAGCTATAAAAACAGCCAATTTTACTATGGACTGATTTTGTACAATATTCTGGTTAAATGTTTCATGTGCATTATTTCATTTAATACAACAAATCTATGAGTTAGGTACTGTTACCACATTTTTCAGATGAGGAAAACAAGAGTATGTAATAGTGGAAGAAGCAAGAATTCAAACTATACTCTTAACCACTACACATACTTCCCATTATTATTGTCTTATTACAACTACCTCAAAAGAACCTATTTCTTCTTTAGCTATTTATGAAGTATTGCCAGGAGAAAGCCCCTCCACCCCTTTCTATTCCCACTATCCCTTCCTTACTTCCCCACAGATACCTTTTCCTTTAAACTCTTGACAATCCTTTGCCACAGGTCATCATCAGGTAGTCACCTATATATTCTGATTTCTCTGTTCTTTAAACTCTATAAATTTCCATACATGGTGTTAACTCTATAGTTCCTTGTGACCAAGAGAAGTCATCTCTAATTAAAATTTGATTTTTATTACTTGAAAAACATTACTTGCTATATTTCATTGAATACATCCAAATAACCTTCTTTTACTAATTATGTAAATTCACAATCATAAAAGGGTCATTTGATTATTCTGTTTTATAAATACTTTTCTCAATTCAACTCAACATTTACACAACATTAACATAAACACAAGGAAAACAGGAAAACAGATGGCTGGATTATGCTTACATAAATCACTCAAAAATGAACATTCTTATTATGTAAAAAATGTTTTAAAATCTACTAAGAAAAACACTAGTACCCTAATAAAAATGGGCAAATGGCATAAACAGGTATCATATGGATAAAGAACTATAAATGGCATCTAAGCACAAGAAACCATCCCATCTCCATAGTAAAAAGAAATAACTATTAAAAAGAATGCAATTTTTAAAAAAAGATTTTATTTAATTATTTTTAGAAAGAGGGGAAGAGAGACAGGAAGAGAGGAAGAGAGACATCAATGTATGGTTGCTTTTCACCAGCCCCCTGCCACAGACCTCACTAGAGACCTGTTTTGCAACCTTGTTACGTGCCCTGGCTGGGGAATCGAACCTGCGACCTTTGGGTTTGCAGGCGAGCGCCTTATCCACTGTGCTACCAGCCAAGGCCAAAAATGCAATTTTTTATCTATCAAATTTGCCAAAGATCAAATGAAATTACTGTAAATGAGGGTTGAAATACATGATAAGCACCCTGCTATTTTTTGAAGTAGAAGTTAATACTTCTGTTCCTTGGCATAGTATTTAAAGGTCAACCACCATTTTTAGCCCTAAATTACCTCTCAAACTTCAATAGACCCACCACTCCCCCAACAGTTATCCATCTCAATTTATACAATATTTTCATCAAACACAAAATTCTTGGGAGCTAGTTGGGTTTATTTTTTTGTCTTATACAGCTTTATTGAGATCTAATTTACATACAATTTAAAGTGTACAATTCAATTGGTTTCTCTGTATTCAGAGAGTTATGCAACCATCATATCATTCTTATTTTTTTAATTTTTAAAAACTGATGAAATATACATAAGAAAATTTACCATCTTAACTATTTTTTTTTAAGATTTTATTTCATTATTTTTAGAAAGAGGGGAAGGGAGAGAGGCAGAGACGAAGAGAGATATCAATGTATGGTTGCTTTTCACCTGCCTCCAGCCACAGACCTGACTGGAGACCTGGTTTGCAACCTTGTTATGTACCCTGGCTGGGGAATCGAACCTGCGACCTTTGGATTCCCAGGCCGGCGCCTTATCCACTGTGCTACCAGCCAGGGCCCCATCTTAACTATTTTTAAATTTGGGGTTCACTAACATTAAGTAGATTCACTATTGTGCAACCATCACTACCATCTATTTTTAGAATGGTTTCCATCTTATAGAAATGAAGTTCTATACATACTGAACAGCAACTTACCATCCCCCCTCCCTCTACCCCGAGGAGGCACCATTCTTTGTGTTTCTATGAATTTCACCACCTCAGGTACTTCATATAAGTTGAACTGTATTTGTCCTTTTGTGACTGGCTTATTTCACACACTATAATGTCCTCAAGGTTCATCCATATTGAAGAATTTGACAGAATTTCCTTCTTTTTTAAAGCAGAATACCATATTGTATGTATATGCCACATTTTGCTTATCAATTCATCTGTCCCAGAACGCTTGGGTTGCTTTCACCTCCTACCTGGTTATAATAAAGAATGTCGCAATAAACATGGAGAGCATGTTGCTTTTCGGTATAGATGTGGTAATTCTACTTTTCATTTTGGAAGAATTGCTGTATTTTCCACAGTAGTTTTATCACTGTGTATCCCAACGGCAAAAAGAATGAGGGTTTCCAGTTTCTCCACATCCTTGCCATCACTTGATATTTTCTAATATTGCTTTTATTTTTATTTTTTGATGGTCACTTGAATGATTATGAAGTAGTAACTCACTGTGGTTTTGTCTTTCTCTAAAGGTTAGTGATGTTGAACATCCTTTCTTATGCTTAATGTCTGAAAGCCCTTTACCTTTCTATTGAGTTGTAGTTCTTTATATAAATTGGATATGAACCCTTCCTTATCAGATATGTAATTAGTAAATATCTTCTCCAATATCATGGGTTGCTTTTTTACTGTTTATTGGTCCTTTGATGTATAACATATTTTATTTCTGAAGCAGTCTAATTTATTTACTTTGTTTCTGCCTATGGTTCTGGTGTCATACCTAAGAAACCATTACTATTTCCTATTCTAATGTCATGACATTTCCCCCCAATATTTTCTTGTATAATACTTACATAGTTTCAGCTCTTATATCTAGGTCTTCAATTCATTTTAAGTTAATTGTTGTATATGGTATTACATATGGTAAGGGTCCAACTTCATTGTTTTGCATATGCATATACCATTTTCCCAACACCACCTGCGAAAACTGAATGCCTCAGCACTCTTGTCAAAAATCATTGAACATATACACAACAGCTTATTTCTGGGCTCTCTATTCTATTCCATTCTTCTTTATGTTTATGTTTATTCCAATATTATTATACTAGTTGATTATTCTAACTTCATATCGAGTTTTGAAATCAGAAGTGTGAGACCTCAAACTCTGTTCTTTTTCAAGATTACTTTGGTAATTGGGAGTCCTTTAACATTCCGTATGAATTTTAGGATGAACTGTTCTGTATCTGCAAATAAAACTGTTGGGCCCTGGCTAGTGTGGCTCAGTGGATTGTGCACAGCACTGCAAACCACACAGTCAGCAGTTCAATTCCCACTCAGGGCACATGTCTGGGATACATGCCATGTTCCCAGTTGGGGTGCACAAAAGGTAACCAAAGACTGATGTTTCTCTCCTTCTCCCTCCCAAAAAATAAAATAAACTGTAAAAACAAAACAAAACAGAAACATTGTTGGGGTTTTCGTACGAATTGCACTGAACTGATATAGATCACTTTGGGTAGTATTAACATCCTAACAATATTGTCTTCTAATCCATGAATTGAGATGCCTTTCATTTACTGGTGTATTCTTTCACTGTACAAGTCTTTCATCTCCTTAAATTATTCCTAATTTATTTTATCATTTTGTTTTATTATGGTTTTTTCTTTTGATGCTATTGTAAATTATTTTTTTTACAGATTGCTCATTGTTAAAAGCACAGAAACAACTAATTTTTGCTTGTTGATTTTGTGCTCTGCTACATTGCTAAATCCATTTATTCTCTTTTTTCATATGTGAACTCCTTAGTATTTTCTACATATAATAAGATGTTATCTATGAACAGAAAGTTTTATTTCCTCTTTTCCAACTTAGCTTTTTCTTGCTTAATTGGTCTGACTACTGACTTCCAGCATGATGATGAATACAAGTAACAAAAGCAGGTATTCTCTTCTCCCTGATTTTATAACAAATGCTAACTTTAGTTTTTCACCATTGAGTGTAAGTTAGCTGTGGAACTTTCACATACGGCAATTAATATGTTGATATAGTTTCCTTCTATTTCCAGTCTGTTGAGTGTTTTTATCATAAAAGGGTGCTAAACTTTGTCAAATGCTTTTTCTGTCATCTATTGAGATGAGTACATGATTTTGCCCTTAATTCTGCAATATATTACACTGGTTGATTTTCATATGTTGAATTATATTTGCATTCCAGAAATCTCACTTGATCATAAAGTATGATCCTTTTAATAAACTGCTGAATTCAGTTTGCAAATATTTTCTGAGAGTTTTTCACATAAATATTCATTTAAAATGTTATTCTATAGGTTTTTCTTGTAGTGTCTTTGCCTGGGTTTAGTATCAGAAATATGCTGGCCTTACAGAATCAGTTGGTAAGTGTTTCTTCCGGTTCAATTTTTCTGAAGAATATGAAGAACACTGGTGTTAATTTTTCTTTAAACGGTAGAATTACTCAGTGAAATGCTATGGTTCTGGACTTTTTTCCTGCTCAAGATTTTTTATTATAGATCCATCATCTTACTAGTTATAGGTCTGCTCAGATTTTCTATTTTATGATTCTTGGCAGGTTGTTTCTGTAAATTTATCCATTTCATCTAGGTTTCCAATTTGTTGATTTGAGGAGCTCATTCCTTTTTATGGGAGAACAACATTCCACCAGGTTTTCCCAACTATCTAAAAGTAGAGAACCCTATAAAACTTTTTATTAATCAATGGTATGAAGCAAAAAGTATTCCCCACTTTACCCAAATTTGTGATACATCATTTCACTTTTACAATAGACCTGCATTATATAAACTTGAAAATGCTCTTCAGATTTCTTTCCATTAGCAAACACAGGGACTATGTGGGTCTTTCATAAAAGCAAAGTGGCATTAACAAAAACATTCAGAAAGTGGGGGATACCTGTACTAGATTCTACCTATTCATCAGCTGATGAACATTTAGGTTGGCTGCCCTTTTTGGCTAATAGGAGTTATCCCACTATAAGTATTCGTATCCAAGTTTTTGTATGGACATGTTTTTATTTCTCTGGGATATGGTAACTCTTTAATATGTTGTAACTCTTTTAACATTTTGAGAAAATGCCAAGCTATTTTCCAATATGGCTGTACCACTGTACAATCCCAACAAAAACATATGCAGGTCCTCCAACAGCTCTACATCTTTTCCAACAGCTATTATTACCTTCTTGTTATGGCCATCTTATATCTTATAGTGTAGAAGTGTTATCTCATTGCTGATTTTAACGGGCTTTTCCCCAACGGTTATGATATTGAACTTTTCATGTGCTTATCGGCCATCTACTTATTCTTTTAAGAAACATCTATTTAGATCCTCTGCTTACTTTTTAAAAAGGTTTTCTCTTGTAAATTTAAAAAGTTCATTATAATTGTTGACCCTGGGTTTGAACTGCATAGGTCCATTTAATACAGGTATTTTTCTATAAATCCTTATATTGTTTTCAATCTGCAGTTGTAGGAAGCTTGCTAAAATGGCACTGAACTATGCCATTTTAGATAGGGAACTAAGCATCCATGGATCCTGGAACCAATCCCCTGTAGATACTGAGTAACAACATAAGTTTCTCAGTATCAATAATTACATGTAGATTTTCAACTATATATGGGGCCAGTGCCCCTAAACTCTGCATCGTTCAAGGATCAACTTTACACAAGACCCTTATTAGTGATTTACAAATATATTCTCCCACTTGATGAACTGTCACTTCATTTTCTCCATAGTGTTCACTAACAAACAGAATATTTTAATTTTGATGAGGTTCATAAACTATTTCTGAATAATGACCTTTACTGCATCCTCTTTAAATGTAATAACTAAAAAGGTTTTGGCTAATCCAAGGTCATGAAGATTTACTCATTTTTTCTTACAAGGTTTATGGTTTTAGCTCTTATCAGACCATTGATACATTTTAAGTAGTGTTCAGTGAGGGGAAGAGGTTCAATTTCCTTCTTTTGCATGTGGACATCCAGTTGACTCTTCACTGACTATTGAAGAAGCTATTCTTTTCCATTGAATTGTCCTGATATCTTTGTTGAAAATCAACTGAACATAAATATAAGGGTTTATTTCTAGACTCTCGGTTCTATTTCACTGATCTATATGTTTATCCTAATGCCAGTATCATAGTCTTGATCATTCTAGCTTTGAAATAAGATCTGCAATGAAGAAGTATGAATACTCTTTGTTTAAAATGTTTTTGGCTAATTTACCCTTCTTAACTTTTCTTATCAATTTTAGGATCATCTTGTCAATTTATGAAAAGAAGCCAACTGGAATTTTGACAAGAGGTTGCATTGAATATGGAGATCCATCAACATGAAATGTTTTTCCATTTAGGTCTTCAATTTCTTTTAATGATGCTTTGTAGTTGTCAAAGTACAGGTCTTACACTTCTTTTGTCAATTTATTCCTAAATATGTTATTCTTTTTTAAAGATTTTATTTACTTTCAGAGGAGAAGATAAGAAACACTGATGTGTGGTAGATACATTGATTAGTTACTTCTCACATGCCCCCAGCTGGGGACCTGGCCCGAAACTCAGACATGTGCCCTAACTAGGAATCTAACTGGCAACCCTTCTGTTCACAAGCCGGCACTCAATCCACTGAGCCACATATGCCAGGACTATTCATTTTAAGATTATAAACTTTCCTTTTTTAATTTTATTTTTTTACTACATTTTTTGATTATGCTACTACAGTTGTCCCAATTTTTCCCTTTGCTCCCTCTACCAGGTACACCCTATTCCCTCCACAATCACCTCCTTTAATTCATGCCCATGGGTCTTGCATATAAATTCTTTGACTTCTCCATTTCCTCTACAGTTCTTAACAATCCCTGACTATCCTCTATCTACCAATTTGTAATCCTTAATCCCCGTCCTTTCCCTCCCAACTGATCTCCATATCTGATTTTGTTTCTATTCTGCTTGTATACTTAGTTTGATTTTTAGATTCAATTGTTGATAGCTTACCATTTTAATGTTCATAGTTTTGATCATATTCTTCTTAAGTCCCTTTAAAATTTCATATAATAAATGGCCTGATAATGATGAATTCCTTTAGCTTTACCTTGTCTGAGAAGCATTTTATCTGCCTTTCCATTCTAAATAATGGCTTTGCTGAATCAAATAATCTAGACTGCAAATCTTTGCTTTTCATAATTTTGAATACTTCTTGCCAGTTCCTTCTAGCCTGCAAAGTTTCTTTTGAGAAATCAGCTGACAGTCCATGGGAACTCCTTTGTCAGTAATTAGCTACTTTAAAGAGTTTCATCTTAACTTTTGTGATTTTGTGTCTTTGGGGTGGTCCTCTTTGGGCCCATCTTGTTTGGGACTCTGTGCTTCCTGGACTTGTATGTCTAGGTCCTTCGCCAAATTAGGGCAGTTTTCTTTCATTATTTTTTCAAGTAAGTTTTCAATTTCTTGCTCTTCTTCTTTTCCTTCTGTCACCCCTATTATTCGAATGTTGGTACATCTGAAGTTGTCCCAGAGGCTCCTTAGCCTATTCTTACTTTTTGGATTCATTTTTCTTTTTGCTGTTCTGATTTATTTTTCTTTCTTTATGTTCCAATCACTGATTCAGAGCTTCATCCAGTCCACTGTTGGTTCCCTGTAAAATTTTCTTTAGTTGCTTAGTGTAACCTTCATTTCTGCTTGGGTCTTTTTATGATGTTTTAAGTATCTCATCAGTTCCTTGAGCATCCTAGTAGCCAGCGTTTTGAACTTTTCATCTGGTAGAATGCTTATCTCCACTTTGTTTAGTTCTTCTTCTAAGTTTTTTCCTGTTCTTTCATTTAGGCCATATTACTTTGTCTCCCATTTTGTTTGTTTCTATGAGTTAGGTCAGAGATCCCCCACTCCCAGGCACAAATCCCAGTACCAGTCTGTTGGTTCTTTGGACCAGGCTGCACAGCAAGATATGAACATCAGGCAAGCAAAGAAAGTTTCATTTACATTACTGCCTGAGCTCTGCCTCCTCTCTGCTGCCCCCACCCATGGAAAAACTACTTTTACACGCCTGTCCTTGGTGCCATAAGTTGTGTACCTTCGTATTAGGTAGAGCTGCTTTGACTCACTGTCTTAGTAGTATGGTCTTAGTAGAAAAGTACACTAGTAAGTTGGTTGGGGCAGAGCCTTAAGTAATCACCAGGGAGGAAAACACGTGTGAACCAGGTTGATGGAGTCTCCAATATGGTATCACTGCTCTGTGGCTCCATGTGGGGAGAAGGCTCAGAAAGGGGACAATGGCACTACCTGGCTTCTGGAGTTTTATCCAGAAGGAAGATGTCCCCAGCACTTGACCTGATGCCAGACACTTCAGTTTTTCTCCATATGCCACTGGTGCCCTTTAACTAGTACCCTTTAGCTGCTACCCTGGTGCTGAAGCCCAGAGTGGGCAAGTCTGGTCTTAAGTCCATTGTGGGCCCTTTAAGAGGAGATTCCTGAGATGACTCAGTTTCTTCCACCATCCCAACCCCCACTGGTTTTTACTGCCAGAAGTTATAGGGACTTATCTTTCTGGCAGTGGAACTCTGGGCTAGGTGGTCCAATGTGGGACTTGGATCCTTCGCTCTCGAGTTATCCCTCCCAATTTTTGTCCACCATACTTGTGTGGGACCACCCATTCCATGTCCCTGGTCTCCTCACCTCTCTGTCTATCTTTGCTCTTCCTATCCGTCTAGATGAATGTGACTTTAATTCCTTGGTTGTTGGACTTTCATACACTTGGATTTTCTGATGTTTCTGGGTGATATTTATTTTGTAGTCTAGTTGTAAATTTTGCTGTGTCATGCAAGAAGGTAAGCCATGTTTACCTATGCTCTGTCTTGACTGGAACTTATAAACTGTTTTCTTAATTTAGCTTTGGACTGTACATTGTTAGTATTAAGAACTATAACAGATTTGTGCATATTACTCTTGTACCTTGCTAAACTCTTTTTAAGGTTTTTAATGGGTTCCAGAGGATCTTCTGGAATACACAAATACACAAACTAACTAAAAACACTTTTACTACTTGCTTTTACATCTGATTACCTTTTATTTCTTTTCTTTTCTTTTTCTTTTTCTTTTCGCCTAACTGCCCTGACAATGATGAACAAAACTCATACAAACAGGCATCCTTTTTTTCATAGATGCCCTATATAGGTTGAGGCAGTTCCCTGTTATTCCTAGTTTGTTCTATTCCCAACCTATGTTTGAGAATATAAGTTGGCACAACCTTTCTGGAAAAGGTGGTGATATTTGTCAAGAAAGGTCAAAGTTTAAATCCTTCAACCTAGTATTCCTATTTCTAATAATTTAAGGGAATAATCAGATGTGGATAAAAATGTTATACATAAAAACAATGGAATGAAAGGAAACTGGGTCCAATGTCCACTGACTGCTAGGACTGATGGGATATCTGCTCCTTAATTCCAGAACCTTTGTAACTTACTGTATAATTCCTAACCAAACCTATATTTCAAAGTTGGGCAGGTTGTTTCCTAGCAAACAAAGTCCCTTCTTTGTTTACAAGTATATGAATAGCTGCACACCACTGACAAAATTTCCCAGTGTAAAATTTCAACATAGGAAGTAATAAATGACTGACAGAACCTAAATGTACAAAAATGGATAAATAAAATATAGTCCATTCCAGTGAATGACAAATTATGCCAATTAAAAAAAAAAGTGTATTACTAATGAAAAAAGCAGAATCTCAGTTCAGGAATAAATAACCATAAATATGTGAGAGAAAACATACAGGGAAAATATACAGAAAAATAATTGTGATAATATCTGGGTCATTTTACTTTCACCTTTATAATTTATTTTTCAAATTTACAAAAAGAAACACTACTTTTATAATCATGTAAAGAAAGCCTATGTGTTAACATTCTCCTTTTTCTTCCTCTGCCCCACTCAAAAAGTTACTAACTCTACTTAGCAGCAATTTTCAATCCTTTTCATCTCATGGCATACATAAACTAATTACTAAAATTCTGCAGCACACCAAAACTATACTTTTGCCAATATGACCAAAAATTTGGTATAATTTTGTTTCATTCACACCAAATGGCTATAGTTGTGTTATCTGCTGTAATTTTTTTCACTTAGCAATCTAAGGGAAAAGAGGTCAGTTCACCTGACTAAATAGGTAGTGCATGTTTTAAAAATTCTTGTGGCACACTTGTTGAAAAATCACACTATATAGAAATATTGATGGTGCTACACAGAAAGAGAATAATAGGTTCTTAACACTACAATTTCTGGTCTGGTACTCTTAACTGGAAATTTTACATAACATTCCAAATACAAATTAAATGTTCAAGTGAAACTATTTTGTAAGTTTTATATTTTACATGCAATAACAAACAAAAAAATATAGGCAGTCCCCAGTAGACAAAAAAATTTCAATTCTGCCTCAATATACAGCTGGAGGACCAATGTAACAAAAAATAATTTTTTTATCCATAATAAAAATTCTTGCAAGTTCATTCTTTTTTTAAGGTGGGGGGAAAAGATGACAAGTTTATAGTTGGTAGGAACAGACTCCATAGCAAAGTTCTCTTGGTAGGAACAGACTCCATAGCAAAGTTCTCTTGTTTATTTAGCAGGCTGCACAGCCTATAGTATTTAAATTGTTTTCACTTCTTTTAAAACTCAACACCTACAACTAATTCTAACAATTATATGTAAACTGACAATAACAATAAGGAAAAACTTCTGTCATTCATATATTAGCATGATTTACATTTAACAAGTCTTAATCCTCTGGTTCCCAAAAACTAGCTTGAGGCAGGGATCAGATGTTATTTTTTTAAATCCTAGCACTATTCAACAGAACTTGGTGATTGCAGAGAAACGTTCTACATTGCTGCCCTATCCAAAATGTAGTCAGTATCAGGTGCAATTGAAAGGTGGCCAATGTAGCTAAGAAATTAACTTCCCAGATCTAGGATCCAGTACAATAAATATTTTTCAACTACACAGCACTTGAAAGATGGCTAACACAACTAATGAATTAAATTTGCCCAGGTCTAGGATCTAGCAGAACAAGCATATAAGTAGTATATGAATGAACAAGACAATCAATAACACTTCCTTCACAAAACATCTATTAGCAGATGTATACTGAGGAAACGAGTTCATATTTTTAAGTAAATAAGATAGGGAAGGTTGTTTTAAAGCAAGATATTTTTTAGGGGATAAAACAATCAATCTTTCACTGCCTCATAAAACAAATTATGATAGAATGCACTCCCCTCTACCTACCCAAATTGCATACACCTTTAACATTACAGTTGCTCCATATAGCCTTTCCACTTCTGTACTTCATTCAAAATTTTAATAATAATCTGTGTGCAACATACTATACATGAATATAAAATGCAACAAAATTCAGACCCTGCTCTCAAAGATTTCGATGAAAATATGATATCAAAACATGACAAGCTGAAACAGAAAAAACTCTTAACAGAACTCTGTATAATATGAAGTGCAAATGTAGGAGAGCACCATGTGTGAATCAGAGACTATAGAGGGAGTGATATTTGAGAATCTTCCCTCAACCACACAGTGACACCTTGCCACAAGCATTTATTAGAGAATTATTTTCTTGATTTTTAGGAAACTTTCAAATTAAAAATTACTCAACTTCTCACATTAAATACTTGTATAATAATTGTAATACTGTATAATATCTAGGACATTATATTAATTTTAAATACCAAGATACTATTTTGTTGGAGTGATATTTTATTTTTAAAATCTGAACTTGACACGGAAAATAATGACTTGTGTTTTTACTTTATACATACACATACAACTGCAAAACAAAGTATTCCTTACCTAGAAAATTATAAACTGCAGTAAAAATGTTAATTAAATATTCTTATACTCATTCAGAAAGTTTGTTTTTAAATAATTTCATAATCCTCGGTAAGAGAAAGAAAATACAGCAAAGCTTCTGTTGTAAAATAATTCACATGCTAGTTCAAAAACAATGAAATATGGCCCTGGCTGGTGGCTCAGTGGATAAGTGCCAGCCTGCAAACTCAAAAGCCGCTGGTTCAATTCCCAGTCAGGGCAAATAACCAGGCTGCAAGCCAGGTTTCCAGCCAGGTCCATAGCTGGAAGCAGGTGAAAGGCAACCATACATTGATGTTTCTCTCCCTTTCTTCATTCCTCCCTGCCCTTCTCTCTAAAAAATAATGAATAAAAATAAAATAAAATTTTAAAGTGAAATATGAACATAAGGGTACTAAAATTAAAATACAATTAACTGCATCCCACTCTCCTTCCATACTTGAAGAAACAAAGAACTAGAGGTACAAAATACTTATTTTGAAACAAAACCCTTCCTAACAATAAAAAGATTGAAATCAGACAAAAAGATAAAAATCCACTCTAAGTTATTTTTAAAATATGGGACTCTCCCTAAAGATGAAGAAAAAATTAGAACTAGTTTATCTCCCCTCCATTTCCCTCTATTGTTTTAGGAAAAAAAACTCAGAATGCCTAAGTTTTTACAGAAAAATATAATCCATGGTTTGGTGATATAATTTAACCCTGTTTTCTTAAGGACATTAATTTCTTTTTTTAAGACCAAATAATATTTTAATTCACTTTTTCATGATTTTTTTTTAAAGTTTTAAATACATTCAAGATTTTTTTTTAATTTTCTTTTATGTTGCTATTCTCTTTTTTTCATAAGGCAGTAAGTGCTACTTATGGCTTCTTTAAATTTACATAGCACTCCAACAATATTAATACCCTGCCAACTGAAATATATCAAATACAGTGTATATTATTATAATATTATTGGTCACCAAACTAGAGAGAAAATGAACCTTACAATCGTGTGAATGCGAAAATGTTTTCAATGAGGCAGTGTTATTCAAGATGACCATGTACTCTCTGTCCTCTCAAATGCCTCATAGCTCTGGAATGTCCACTATAACAATCATGTCAGCACACAATAAATTCTCACATGTTCTTCATTTCCTGACTCATCTGTTGAACTGGGAGTAGGAAGTTGGTCAAAGATACTGTGTCCTGTCTCTGTTAGTCTTACCAAATTTGAAGTAGTCACATCCAATGCCAGGCCAGTTGTAGCTTTGGCTCCTCTGAATAGCCAACTGAAGAATGACTAAAACAAGATCCAGCACTGAAGTTCCTCAGTGATATACATGCTTTCTCAATTGGGTAGTGTCCCTACAATAGCAGTTCCTATTGCTAGAGCAAGTATAGGGTTAAATTCATTAATATCAAAACTCAGATGAACTAGCCTTTTTTTTTTTTTTCCCAGCAGACCAAATGTCTGTTTCATCACCTTCTGGACACCAAGGAAATCTATGTCTGTCATGGAATAGTAGTGAATATCGTAAATTATTAAAATAAATATTCAACCATACATTAATGTCTCTCTCCCTCTCTGCCTCTCTCCCTTCCCCTCTCTCTAAAAATAATAAATAAAATCTTTTTAAAAAAAGTTACCTAGACTCCTTTAAAAATAAATAAAATAAAATAAATGTTCAGGAGGGACCACATCTCTTAAGACAAATGTACATGATACTTGGGGAAGAGATACAAAGCTAGATCCAGAAAAGTCCTAAGAGCTGTGGTACCTTATTCAGATGAAGTGGTGAGGGGTGCGCTGATGTCAGTGTGGGCATCAACCTAATCACATAAAGGTCTGAGCAGTGCAGGGCATAGCCACTAACAGTACCAATTACTGATCTCCTGTCTCCTCCCACTGCAACGCAGCTGTGGCCATTTGACACTGCTCTACTAACTACTTCAGCCAGTCCCTGTTGGCAAAGCCCACTGAATGAGGATTCACTATCAGGCTGTTATTGGGAACTGGATTACAGCTCAAATCTGTGAAGTCTTTTAGGCAGTAGCCCAAATTGGAGAACACTTTCATTCAGCCACCTTCTCTTACAGCAGCAGGACCATATTCTACTCCTTTTCTTTTTTGCCCCTATGAGAATGGGGATCCAATCACAGCCACAAAGCAGATAGACTTTTTCAGGACATAACACACTTTTGTCTAGAGACACAGAGGCAGGTCCTTAGGGTAAGGTATGGCATGAGCCACTGCCAAGCAAGACCTCAGGCAGCCATTCCCATATGGCCAACGGCTTGGGCTATAACACAAATGTTTATATTTTTGTAAGTTTATATTTTACTTGATGTTGTATTTATAATTTTCTTTTTTAAGCTGTTTTACATATTTAATTTCACTTTGTAAAATTTTGTGAATTCTCATATATAATTAAATCAAAATTGCCATAGTATTTTTCCTCTCCACCATGGCAATCATAATTAGTATAATGTCACACAGGTAGAATGGTCAGAATTAGAACCCAAGGACTCCAAGTATTTTTCCCTTTTTACCAAATCATGCTGCCTCATCATGGTTCTCATCAAAGTTAATAGTAATTAATTCTAACAGGTATCATCTCATACCTATAAGAATGCCTATTAGCATCAAAAAGGAAAGAAGAATCCTTATACACTGTTAGTGGGAATGTGAATTGGTGCAGACACTATGGAAAACAGTATGGAGGTTCCTCAAAAAATTAAAAATAGAAGTACCAACAATTCCACTTGTGAGGTATTTATCCAAAGGAAACAAAAACACTAACTCAAAAAAATATATGCAGCACCATAAGGCACGGAACCAATTTAAGTGTCTGATGAAGGATGAATGATTAAAGAAAATGTGATACACACCCACGCGCGTGCACACACATGCACACGATGGGATATTATTCAACCATAAAAAAATAAGGAAATCTTGACATTATGCTAAGTGAAAGATTGTTGGTTACCACAGATGGGGGATGGGAGACAGGTGAAATGGATAAAAGTGGTCAAAAGACTCAAACTCCCAGCTATAAAATAAGTAAGTCATGGGGATGTAATGTCCAGCAGTGACTATAGTTAATAATATTGTTCTGTACACTTGAAAGTTGCTAAGACAGTAAATCTTCAAAGTTTTCATCACAAGAAAAAAAAGTTTAACAGACCTAGAACAAATATTTAAAATTTTTATATGGAGTCAAAAATGACCCTGAATAGCTACAGCAATCTTGAGAAAGAACAAAGTAAAAGGAATCACAATACCAGATATCAAACTATATTACAAAGACATAGTAATAAAAACAGTCTGGTACTGGCACAAGAACAGACAAAAAGATCAATAGAAAAGAATAGAGCACCCAGAAATAAACGCAGGACTTTATGGGCAACTAATATTTAACAAAAGGGGAAGGAACATAAAATAGAGTGCAAATGGCCTCTTCAACAAGTGGTGTTGGGAGAACTGGACAGGCACCTGCAAAAAAAATGAAACTAGACCACCAACGTACACCATATACCAGAATAAACTTAAGGTGGATAAAAGACTTAAACATAAGCAGTTGCTACCATAAGAGTCCTAGAGAAAACATAGACAAAAAAATTGCAGATATCCCATGCAGCAATATTTTCAGGGATATCTCTCCCAGGGCAAGGGAAATAAAGGAACAAAGTAACAAATGGGACTATATCAAATTGAAAAGTTTCTGCTCAACTAAAGAAATCATCAACAAAATGAGAAGGGAACCAACCATATGGGAAAACATATTTGCCATATGACACTTCAAACAAGGGTCTGATCTCCAAAATATAGAAAGAGCTACCATGACTCAACACCAGGGAGGAGACAGCCCAAATAAAAAATGGACAAAGGACCTGAACAGACACTACTCCAAGGAAGACCAGGTCCTGGAGATCCTCAATATGTGGCCCATTGGCATATGAAAGAATGTTCAAGATCACTAGCCATCAGAGAGATGCAAATTTAAACCACAATGAGATACCACCTCACACCTGTCAGAATGGCCATCATCAACAAATCAACAAACAGCAAGTGTTGGCGAGGATGTGGGGCAAAGGGAACCCTGGTGCACTGTTGGTGGAAATGCAGATGGGTGCAGCCACTATGGAAAACAGTATGGAATTTCCTCAAAAAACTAAGAATAGAACTACCTTATGACCCAGTGATTTCACTGCTAGGATTATACCCGAAGAATCCTGAAACACCAATTCAGAAGAGCCCATATACCCCTATGTTCATAGCAGAGCTATTTACAATAGCCTAACTGTCCTTTAGTGAATCAATGGATCAAAAAACTGGTACATCTACACAATGGAGTTCTATGCAGCAGAAAGAAAGAAGAAACTTCTATCATTTGCTATAGCATGGATGGAACTGGAGAATATCATGCTTAGTGAAATAAGCCTGGCAGCAAAAGTTAAATACCATATGTTCTCATTTAAACAGTAGACCAATAAACAAAACATACAGGCGAGCAGAAAGAAACAAAGACATGGGGGGAGGGGGAAAGAGCAGAATGATGGTGATTAGCGGGGAGGGGGAAAAGTGGGTGAAGGGATCAGAGAGGAGCTAGTGAGGAGGACTCATGGACATGGACAACTAGCTGTGGATTGACTGAGGGAAGGGGGTCAGGGGAGAACAAATGGGTAAAAATGAAACCATTGTAATACAACAATAATAAATAAAATTAACTTAAAAATCTATCAACAAAGAAGAAAAAAGTTTATAGCTTGTGGCGATTGATATTAACCGGCATTAGTGTGATCAATTCACAATATATACAATTACTAAATTGCTAAAACTAATAAAACATTATATGTCAAATTATATCTAGATAAAATAATTTTTACAAAGGGTTATCTTTTAAATTTTATACTCCTTCACATGTACATTAAATGTAGTCTAATACATTTAATAACTGGCATCTAAATGTAAATTCTCATGTAACATAGTTTCTTATTTTCACATCTCATATAATTATAAACGGAATTATGATGTAAAAAAAGATGATGAGGATACGAATACACAAAATCTATTTGTAAAATACAGAGCTAGATACTACGAAATAATCGAAGCAAAACAAAGACTTCAGGAATTTATAATCTAGTACAGAAAATCAATTATGACCACAAATATATAGACTATAAATACTGTGTGTTCAGAAGTAGTAGTCTTATAAAAAATATTTTTGGACAATATTATTTTGTGGACAGTATTATAATATGCTGAGTTCACTTATTTACTCGGCAATTAGCAACAAGGTACCTTTTACAGTTTAGTCACTAAGTTAGGGTTGTAAGAGTGTATAGGACCAGTACAGTTCCCATACTCATGTGGAAAAACAAGTAACAAATCAATCCAGTTATTCTGAGAAAGTTAAGGCTAGGGGCTCTTAAATTGTTTGTGTCTATATACAGTAGAAAACGGTAAGACTGGTCAGGGAAGGTCTTACTAATGAATAAAGTAACATTCAGGCTGAACCTAGTACATAGCTTTCAACCTGCGTGCGTGCACATTCACATGTTATGTGTGTGGTGGAAGTAGAGATGTTCAAGTCCAGGGAAGCAGCATGCTTAAGGCAGAGAAGCACACTGGAATATGTGACAATTCAAAAGACCAACATGACTGAAGTTTGATGAGCAATCAGAAAAATGGTGCAGATAAGACTGGAGAAATAGGCAGATGACATGATCTCAGAGATCAAAGAAGCAGGAAATTCAGGGTATGTTTGCAGGAAAAGCAAATATGCTAATCTAGCTATAGTCGGAAGTTAATGAAAAGTAACATTTCCACACAATCTTCAGGTATAAAATTTTAATTTAGTTCTTCCTATACAGCAAGAGAAATAACATTTCCATTTAATGGATGAAGGGATAACTCAGAAGGGCTAAAGAAAAGATTGCATTGCTAATAAACTAAGTCACAAATCCCAGACATATTAGCCTAAATCAAACCAGTATTCTTTCATCTACACAGTAAGAAGTAATAAAAAATAATTAACACAAACTGGGTTAAAAGTAAAACCAAAGAATATGGGCTTTATTATGGATAAAAACTAATGGAAGGAACATCATTTAAAAAAATAATTCTGATGATCTCCACAGTGCATATTAGAATACTTTCAAACAGATGTTTCTTCATACAAAACACATACCGTATATTGTTATCAATCAATTTATAGTGTGTTCCCAGAATCAGATTGTGCGCGTGCACATACACACAAGTGGTTGAGAGCAGTACCATACTGAATCAGAACATATATTCTTTAATCTGTTTTATATTAGATATTCAAAAACCACAGAATATAAAGGAGTCAACCTTTGCTCCAAAATCTTATTCTGAAGACCTAAAACCTACTGGCAGTAGAGCCTTTCTTTCACCCATCATGTGTCCTAATGAAAATTACTTTAATAAATGCACCAATTTACTTTCAGCTTTTCTGTTAAGAGCCTAGGATACACCAGGTACAGTTTATTAAATGCAATTTCAGGTAAGATTTTTGCCTCCACACTTTTATTTTTATTATTTTTAGAGAGAGGGGAAGGGAGAGAGGCAGAGAGGGAGAGCAATATCAATGTATGGTTGCCTTTCATCTGCCTCCAGCTACAGACCTGGCTGGAGATCTGGCTTGCAACCTGGTTACGTGCCCTGGCTGGGAATTGAACCAGTAACCTTTGGGTTCTTAGGCCGGTGCCTATCCACTGAGCCACCAACCAGGGCTTGCCTCCACACTTTTAGAAATAATATATAGCCCTACCATGAAGTTTCCTTGTATGTTAGGCATTGTAATGTTAAAAATATATAGTCTAGTACTACTATAAACTGTTTCTCATTCACTAAAAATGAAGACAAAAATTTGTATGTTGATGCTCAAAACTCCAAATACTACTAGTAATACTATATGTGTAATACTGGTAAATATGCTCTGATGTTTACTTGGGTGACTCAAAAACCACTGAAGTAAATAAATTATCTCTTCAACTCAATTCCATTTATTTAAATAGTCAATATCTGTAACAAAATCTGCAAGATAGCTAAATCATGAGTACACAGAATTGATTATGTAAATAGGTACACATACCTTTATCCTTCTTAAAATCCAAAGCATCTTCTTTATCGGTTACTATCTCCTTCATATTGATAATACTCTGGTGAGTAAGCTGCCGGAGAATTTTAATTTCTCGAATTGCTGTAATCGGAAAGCCTTCCTTTTCATTATCTAGACGTACTTTTTTTAGGGCTACCATTTCTCCTATTAGAAAATTAAATAAAATCAGGTTACTAGCTGACAAAAAATATATGACATTTTTCTTAACTCTACATTTATTTTAATTCATAATTTCTGTTCCTATTTCTTTAAATTACAACCCACGAAATATGTAATTTCCAACATACCACATAATGTTGCCAGTTCAAGAAATTAAGTTTCTATCTAAGATATTTATCCAAACTTTGAAGTATTATACTATATAAAAAGATAGGGTCTTGTTATTTTATGCTCTCCGAACTAAATGAAAAAAATATGATGATTAGATACATTACACTCCCATTTTTGAAAAGTAAAGGAGGGCAGGATAAATATATCTAATATATTTACATAGGCATAAAGTCTCTCTGAACAGATGAGAAAATTCTGTAGATTATATAGGTGAGAAACTATGCTCAGACATTAATTTGCCTAAACTTGCCCAGTTATTCAATAGTGAAAGTGGGATTCAAAACCTGGTTTAGCTGTCTCAAAAGTATGTGCTCTTTGCACTACATAAAATAGCCTCATAGTTTAGATATGAATAAGTTTGTAACAAAACCTAAATGTTAAATAAAACACACACATGCACACATACAAATTCTATTATAAGAAAATACTAATCACTATATTAAAGGTTTGTTCATTTCATTTCTTTGAACATAAAAAGGAATTCTGTACCTAGAAATTGTTCAAAAGAAGAATGTTTATCCTTTTAATCTTTAAAACATATTTGATTTTTAGGGAATTTTAGAATGTAGCTTGTTTTATTAATCAACTTAGAAAGTTTTAATTTAATCTCTTTTTGATCATGCAGAATCATCAACTTCAATATTTTTACTCCATGCTGTAACTGCCTTAAAAGGAGGTTCTAAGTATAAGATAGTTTTCCCCTATATTAAATGTCCTGAAATAGCTATGCTTCTTTAATCTATTGCTTTATTTTAACAAGGAATTATAAGATTATACTCTGGCTTGGTACATTACTTTAAAATGCATAGCCTCTGACAGTTAAAATTTTTCCTCTTCTGCAAGGCCTTTGAAAACTTTCTCTCAGGTTCCTGATTAAATTCTGAAAGATAAAGCTGCTAAACCTGGCCTCCAAATAAAGGGTAATTTCTACATGGAAAAATATGTATTTTGACCAAAATAAAAATGTTGCATAAGGCTTACTACAACAGAATTTACTAGTAAGACTTCTAATATCAATATACTTTTTCCCCTGATTACTAACAACTAAGAATTTATTCACCATAAAAGAAACCTAAATTCTGATGCTAATGGAATGCTTTTAGAAAACATAAAGGTATGCACAACCACTTACATATACTCGATTCTTACATAAGTACATATATAATAAAATTTAAAAAACGAAATGACTAATAAAAGAAAAAGGACCCAATAACACAGACAACAAGGTGGTGATTGCAGGGGGTAAGGATGTGTTGTTGGTGGAGGTGGAAACGGGTATAATGGAGACAAATGGTAATTAAAAAATACAATAAAAAGTTAAACTTAATTAATTCAGCTTAAAAAATCCAAGAGGAAATAATAATTTAACTTTTTTCCCGAAAATCCCTGAAGTTATACATAATAAAACACACAAATACAGTCCATTAACCTGAAGATCCAGAACATTTGACATTCTTACCAGTGTCTTTATCCCTGGCCTTGTAAACTTGTCCATAGGTACCTTCTCCAATAATTCCGATGATATCAAATTTATCCACGCAGCGTTTTCCCCAGTCAATATCTTTTTCTTTGATTTCACCAAAGCGAGGCCCACATATTCTATCAAATATAGTTCTGAAGTTTTTATATACAATCAAGCAAATTGAATAACCTGTTAAATACTCAATATCCACCCACCACCAATATATCCTTTATTCCCCCCACTTTTCCACATTTGTGATCTAAATAAGACAAGTAACTTGGGGATTTGGTATTATAAACTATCATGAAAGTCAAGGTATTATTCTCCACACTGACCCTTCTTCTGTAGACTAGCACTTAGATTGAGAAAGAACAGAAGTAAAGCGTGTATGAAAGACTTTCAAAAATAAAACACCATTTTGCAGTGAGTGTACAAAACCAACATTAGTATGCAGGGTCAAAGTTCTCTAACCAACTTCCAGAAAGTTTTCTTTTTCATTCATTCACTATATACTTCTGCTTTCCAAAACACAACATTTTGATATGACTATTGCCAAAGATCTAACTATAAGACTCACTGACAAATGCAGACTTATGATAGATAAAATTATCTTAAAAATGGAAATATCAGAAAGACAGTCTAAGTATGAAAGAATTAATGAAATCAACTCTCAGTAATGCACATTTTAAGTATGTGTTATACATATGAAAAATATTTGACATTCTTCAAAAAGACATGTAATTTTGTAGTATTTTAATACTCTGATAGATATCAGGAATTCAAGTAAAGGAATAAAGCTATTAATACTCAAGGAGATAGTACTTAAAGTTTTCTAGGTTTCTGCCCCATAGTAGAAAAATTATCTCCTACTAGGTGCTACTTAAACAGTGATGCTTAAATCAGATCTATTTCTAAGTCTCACATTTTTGATTAAGTTAAAAAAAAAAAAAAAAAAAGAATCAACATTCTCCCCACTTAACTCATGAACAGGTTTCAAGGAAGAGAGTTATCTCCAGGGACTTACTTGAAGCTAGTTTAGCATACAGACTCAGACATTCTTCCATTCCACCTCTTGCAAAATGAAGAATAAATTTAGTTATGGGATCAAATGGAGCTAAAACCAAAGGAAAGCCTAGCAGCTTTCCCATTACTAATTTTGTTTGGGCTCACTTAATATTGACTTCCACATTGTCCAATTTTAGTGCTCTATATTACTTAAATATCTTAATTATAAAGGCTATCTTTAACACATTACAAAATCAATACATTACAAACTGTGAGAGAAAATTAAATTTGGTTTTATTAGTCATTTTGAGTAGGTATGCATGCAATTATAAAATTTTTTCAAAACTCTAATAATAAGTTGAAAGAATAAATACATTGTTTATTATTTTAAACCTTAATTTGTTTTATGATTTTTATGATGATCCAGAATCATCTCTGGTCAATTTAAGAGCAGGTAGAAAGCAAGCACATACTTAGGCCTCTTTTTATTATGTGACTGTGCTGCTGTTTTCTTTTCCTCTGGACTCTTTGAGAGATCATCTCCTCCTGGTAGTTCAGGGGGCAGTGGTAAATCAGCAAGTAGACATCGTAGTTTCTTTTCTACTTCTTTTTTAACTGCTTTTACAGAAATATTTCCTCGTAAACTAAAAAAAAAAAAAGACAAAAATTAATACACAAAAATTTTGCTGAGAAATAAAAATGCACCCATGTCTTGCATCATGCAATGGCAAAATGATTTATTTTTCCAGACAAAATAATTTCCAACTGCAAAATATAAAATGGGGGGGGGGGGTGGTGGTGAAATGGAATTAGATAAAAATTTAGGAAATTTGAAGTATGGATTATCGATATTGGTTCATTAACTTTAACTAATGCACCATATTAATGTTAATAATGATAAAAGTGAGCACAGGGTATATGGGGACTCTGATTTTTCTGTAAGTCTAAAACTGTTCTAAAAAATTAGTGCATTTTATGAAAATAATACGTATATAACTACTATAAACCTGCATTAAAACTGAAAGTCAACTGTTTTACAAGAAAATTCATTAAGTCTACAATAGCTTTTGGTATTATTCCGTTGAAGAGACAAAAAGAGTTGTTTTGTTGTTAAGAAATAAATAAAACTACAAACCATTATTCATCTTGCCTACCAAAATAACCACAAAGCACTAACTTAGTTTCACTCCTTTTTTTTTCATGTTAACTTTTCTAAACTGGACACTGATTCTTTCAATTCAAGAGCCCTTTAAGGCTCTAGGGGTTACTAGAATCGCAAGTGAAAAGTTCAGCTTAGTTAGCTTTGTACTTTTTTATGAATGCATAAAGAGCTCCGGATTTTAAAGTATATATCTTAACTTGATAGCTGGTATTTTAAACCTCCCAGTTATTACAAAATCTTTTATCTAATAATGTGACATATTGAAAGAGAATCTTAAAATGATAATAAAATTTGCACTTCACATACTTTCATGCAGTTATGAGTCCTATAATGAAAAAATTTAGTGAAACTAAACTGCTGTGGTCACGAGTTACTAACAAAATTATCAACATATAACACTTAATTTTAATTTCTTATAACAAAGCTTGTATTAATTTTGAACATTAATATTATTGTATAACAAAGTCATCCTTTAAAACCATCTAATAAAAACTATTTATCAACGATCAAAATAAAATTGCACCTTTTCTTCAAAACCCTGTGTTCCTAGAAGGTTCTTTAGCCAAAAAAACACACACAAAAGAAAACTGGTTTGCAATTTCTTTTTTCCAGTTTCAATTTTAAAATAATGGTGTTGCAGAGTCCACTTTTCAATTTTACTACAACCCATTCAACAAATACAGATCATATACCTCTATGTGCAAGGTATTACATAAGGCACTGGAGATCTAACAGAAATAAAACAGAAGAACCAGCCCTGACTGGTGTGTCTCAGTTAGTTAGGTATGATCCCACAAAATGAAAGGTCATTGGTTCAATCTCAGATCAGGGCACATGCCTGGGTTGTGGGTTTGGTCCCCAGACCAGGTGTGTGTGTATGAGAAGCAATTGACTGGTGTTTCTCTCCCTCTTTCTCCCTCCCTTCCCTTTTCTCTAAGAATAGATAGATAAAATCTTTAACGATAATGAAAAATAGTAACAATTAAGACACAGTTCCTCTAAAATAGGAATGTAGTTTTTTGGAAGTCAGGTAAGCCACTGGACAAAGTAGTACACATGAATGGATTCCTGGAGTAATGTGGTAGCTAACCAGAAACTTAATGAGGACTGAGAGACAATAAAAAGCTTCTTTCTAGAAAAGGTACCATTTGAACTCCATCTGAAAATAAGGTCATTTAAAATAATTTCTTTATAAAAATGAAGACGCAAACTTATAATTAGGCTTTTGTCAAAAATTCTCATTTATCTGAGGATTCAAATCAACACTTTTGGGGGGAAACAACTAGAGTCTAAAGTTTAAAAAAAATATTATTTCGTGGTTTTAGAGAGGGGTGCACAGGGAGAGGGAGGAGGAGAAGAGGGTGGAGGGTGGAGGGTAGGGAGGGAAAGAGAAAAAGAGAAAGATCAATTTGTTATTTCACTTATTTATGCATTCACTGGTTTACTGCTTCTATATGCCCAGACTAGAGATCAAATGCACAACCTTGGTTTATCCAGATAATTCTCTAACCAACTGAGATACCTGACCAAAGCAAAAGTACTAATTTCACATATGATTTTAAATTGAAAAGACTGTCTATATTCCAATGTATCAGATGAACTATCAAATTCATCTATATTCCCAGACTTAAATAAAACACTGCTTTCCAAGAAAAATATAACTAAAAATATTGTATTTTCACTGAATACTTGCAATAACCAAATAGGAATGTGATTTAAAAAATTTTTCCATATACTACAGCAACTAAAACAATAAAATGTCTTAATAAAAAATGCACAAGACCAAGAGAAGAAGATTTAAACATTTGACTAATGAACATTTCGATCTAAATGAATATAAACCATGTTTTGTATGGGAAACTATAATACTACTATCGGTCTCTAAATTAATCTATTACATTTAATAGAGTCCCAAACAAAACCCAAGGGAAGAGCCTTTTAAATACAATTTAACAAGTTGATTGACTACAAAATCTGAGAATACAATAAAAAAGTACCAAGAAATTTCTAAGAATAATAATGACATGGGATTTGTCCTGTCTTATGTAGTCACCTATCTAAAAGGATCTGACCAGAATTCAAAGGATGAAGTCAAAGAAAATGTTATTATCTACGCAATGTTTTGTAAAGCACTGTGATATCAACATTTTTATTTTTTACTTTATTTTTTTTTTAAGATTTTATTTATTATTTCCAGAGAGAGAGGAAAGGAGGCAGAAAGGGAGAGAAACATCAATGTATGGTTGCCTTTAACCTGCCTCCAGCCATGGACCTGCCTGGAGACCTTGCTTGCAACCTGGTTATGTGCCCTGGCTGGGGAATCAAACCAGCAACCTTTGGGTTCACAGGCTGGCCCCTTATCCACTGTGCTACCAGCCAGGACAACTATCAATACTTTTAAATGAGGAGATCTACATAAATCTTGCGATTCCAGGCTTCTTTTATAAATATCAAAAATGGGAGCAACAGTAGGCCCAAATTCATGTATACCAGCATTAAAGTTGAGGCTGAGTAGCAGGGCTTTGTTTGCTAACCAGAAATTTATTCCATCCTTTCACTTTTATATTATCTATCAATCACTATAATAGAAATTTGAGTTTGCAAGCCAATATACTGTGCATTTAAAAAAGTTGAAAAAATACTGGCAAAGAAATAAATATGTTAATAGAAAAGGGAATCCATAAATATAGGTATCTATAAGAATTTTTATATATGGCACCACAAATCAGCGAAGTGGATTATTCAATAAATGATGTTAATAATTGGACCTATTAGTCCACAGGGTGATAGAGAGCCATGTCTTTCTTCTTCATTTAAAAACTAAAAACCAATTTTTGCAAAATGTGAGTTCTTTTTAAAATTTATATATTCAGAATTTTTAAAAGAAAACTTGCTCTGACTAGTTTTGTTTTTAAGATTTTCTTTATTTTTAGAGAGAAGGGAAAGGAAGGAAAGAAACATCAATATGCAAAAGATACATTGATTGGTTGGTTGCCTCTCGCACGAACTGGGGACCTGGCTCGTAACCAATGCATGTGCCCTGACCAGGAATTGAACCAGCAACTTTTTCCTTCGCAGGCCATGCTCAATCCACTGAGCCACACCAGCCAGGGCTCTCACTACAATTTTTAAAATGGAAAACATCCACGTAACCAAAACAAAACAAATCTCAAAGATAAAATAAAGACTCCAAGGAAAAGGTTAAGATCTCTAACATACGACTACCTATAAACCAATTAGAAAAACAATCTTAAGGAAAAGCCAGAATAAGAGATGAATAAGCAATTCACTAGAAAAAATAGCCAAAAAATGTTCATAAAGATGCTGTATCTCAATCATCAGAAAAATGCAAAATTAAATCATTACATATTATAAAGGTTACCAAAAGTCCAAAATTGACAATGTTGAAATAACTTCATACAACAGGTGCATAAATTGGTATATAGTCTCATTAAGATACAAGTTGGCAGTTTTTATCAAATCTTTATACACACATACATTGATATTGCAACCATCCTACAAAAATTGCTCAGATGTACATGAAATGTTAATAGAAGGAAAGTTTAGTAGCAAACATCTTCAATCTAAGTATTCATTAACCAACAGTTAAAAAGAAGAAGATGGCTGGTGGCTCAGTGGATAGGTCGCTGGTTCAATTCCCAGCCAGGGCAACATAACTAGGTTGCAAGCCAGGTCTCTAGCCAGGTCTCTAGCCAGGTCTGTAGCTGGAGGCAGGTGAAAGGCAACTATACATTGCTGTTTCTCTCCCTCTCTTCCTCTATTCCTTCCCCTCTCTCTAAAAAATAATTAAAAATTAAAAAAAAAGAAAAAGGAGGATGATACATCTATTCTTATTATAGGTAGGAATAAATCTCTAACACAATGAAAAAAAAAGTCAAAAAATATTATGCAGAGTATGATTCTAATATAACAGTTATATGAAAACACACAATTAACAGTGTACCTTATGGTTTTCACAGTAATAGATTTCAGGTCTAGGAGAGAAGTTCAAAGTGAGCCTGAAAGATATTATTTGGCTAAGAAACAAGGAAGCACTGAAAAAACAATGTGGCCATGTCAAAAGGACAAAGGAGTCAGCTTAAAAGAGTTCCACTGGCCAAATTTCAGACAACTGAATCACAAAAGGAAGAGTGTAACTGGTGTTGAATCTATCTTTGGCCACACACGTTAGTAACAATAGTTTGGAGCATTAAATTTCAACACCCATGAAACATACAAGGACACTCAAAGAAATAAAAGCAGAGACACAACATAAAGAGAAAGTAGAAAAGACAGAAAAAAAGGTTGGGAGGAGGAGGCAAAGAAGGGAAGCAGTTTAGTCAAGGAACTAGCATGGAAGAACCATGGACACTGACAAGTGGGATTGACTTTGGCCTGGAGTGGGTGGGTGGGGAAGGGGACAGAGGGGAGAAAAAAGGGGATGGATGTAATAAAACGACAATAAAATTAAATTTAAAAAATATTTATCAAAAAAAAGGTGGATCAAACAAGTTTTGATGACTATAAAATATGCCACCACCTAATTAAAAATTGATGCACAAAGAATACCCTCCTCCTTAAGCATTCCAATAGGTATGTTCTGAATTCCTGAAAATATCACAAGTAAAAATATATACCTAAAGGTAAAGGGTAATTTTTACTAACAAGTGACTCAATTCTGCACTCATTGTGCTGGAAAGCCCATTCCATCACCATCAAAATTACAAATCACTACTGTTACACTTTCAGTGTTCCCGGATAAGTGTCAAGCATGGAAACAGCACAATTAGAGTACTATAATGAGATAATACCTGATTAAATGGGATGAGGTCTCTCAGCAACATTTTTGACTGACTGTAAGAAAAATGGGCCTCCGAGGCATTAAACAAGCATTTCTTTTTTGGTTTAAGTTACAAAATTTTCATGATGGTAACCAAAGTTAAAGACCTGCCCACATGGTGTTTTTTATCTACTGGTGTTTTCAACTCAATCAGCTAGGAAAACTGCCCATATAGTTGCTTCTTAGCAGAAATTAAGGGGAAAACAGCTCTAATTTGTTCATGAAATAAAAAATAAATTAAGTGGTATAATAGGTAGATTTACACAGTAACACATGCTTCTATCCTAGAGTACATTTAAGAACCATTCTTAGAATTACATTTATTTTACAGATTCTCTTACCTTCATCCTTTTAAAAATGTTTCAAATAAAAAGCCACATGCCCAATATTTATAGTAGAAATAATATAAACATATTAAAGGGAAGCATAACCATATTATGGGTCTTCTGTAATATGTAATTAATCTCTAATTGCAAAAAACAAACAAACAAACAAACCTTAAAGTCAAGAAAAGATAAAACTAAACAGATAAGTTCATAAAATCACCAAAAACTGTTAAATTTAAAAGGCCACTGTAGAAACTTAGAAATACCCAAGAGACATGCTTTTTATCACTGATAGCAGACTCCTTCATAAAATATTCTGTCTCTGACATTATTATCAAGGAGTACTAAACCAAAGTAAATACTGGCATTTCTAATATTCAAACTCAAACTGGTATTACACACTGTATCCCAAAGCAATGGTAAATTACTCCTGGAATTCCAATAAGCTATAATCTCATTCTACAAACAATTTGCTACATTTTAAGACATATATTAGAAAGAGAATCCACTTACTTAAAGAGTTTTGTTTTTTTTTTGTAAAGGTATCTTTTGGGGGGGGGGAAGAATCATATAATTTCTCATTTCAAATTTATGTATTTTTTTTTCTTTAAATAGTTATTCACCAAATGTTTTGCACTTACCTATCAGCATCTTTATCTTCAGGCAGCATGGGAGGCAACGGTAATGGTGGTAATGTAGAGGTCACTAGAGCCACATGTTGCTCCTTCTCCTTGGCTCCTATGCTTGGTGTAAGTGGTTTGGTTTTCTCTTTAAGAGATACTGGTTCCTCCTTTGTAGCAGCAGATTTACTCTCCTTCCCAACTACAACTGCTTTCTTGGCAGCTTTATCTACAATCAAATTATTGTCCACCTTTGTTACCTGAAGTGGTGGTTTTGTTTTAGTCTTGTCATTTTTCAAAGTTCCACCACTTGAGGGAGAAGGTGCATGCTCAATCTTAAGTTTCTTCACATCCTTCACATGGTTTGTTTGTGATGCACTGGCACCAGTTTCTGTATTCCCCTTGGTAGGTGTAGAAGTGTTTGAGGCTTTGGCAGCTTTGGCAGCAGTCTCAGCAGCTTTTGCTGCTTCTGCAGCTTTCGCTGCTTCTGCAGCTCTTGCTGCCTCTGCAGCTCGTGCTTTTTTATTCTTGTTCAATTCAGCTGCCAGGCTACTCTTCAAAGTTAGTGTACTAGGAGAAATGCTAGAATGACGACTTCTGGATCTAGACAATCTGTGCCTGCTACGAGATCTTGAATGCCTAGATGAATATGGACTTCTGCTTCGGGATTTGGCAGACCGCCTGGTGGAAAATAATTAAGATTTAGTCAGTAATCAGAAAAGTTCAGTTGAAATTTATCAAAATCGCTAACCCAAGCCTATGAAGTGATTTATTTAACTTCAAAATCATAATATAATTTTTGTGGACTTTGAAAAACAAAAAGTGCTTTTATAAAGAGAGTATTATCTGTAATCTGGTGGCTATAGTTTTACTGAAAATATAGGAATTGTCTAAATCTTGATCCAGCCTATAGATGCTCAAAGATGAGGTTGGATGAAAGTAACTGTGAAAAGAAAAACTGTTACAAATTAGGAGGACAAAGTGCAATAAGGCACTGCTGCTAAGAAAATAGAAGTAGGCAATAAGGATAATCTACATCTTAAAAGCACCCTCACCCATTAACTTCAGAAGTATGTAGGTCTATCTACAACAAGAGTGAAAGACACAAAACCTGTCATTAGGCAGTAACTAGAAGTCTCTAAATCTTGGAAACTGCAAAGCACTTCTCAAAAATTGTTGGAAAACAAAAAGCTACTGTGTATTTAAAAGTATGGTGGCAATCAAAGCTCCTATAAACATGCAGTGCAGAACCAAATAAAATGCAGCTGAGGTTTTCAAATCCACATCTTATCAAAAAGCTTTATACTTACAAGATAAAACAAACATTATAATATTTTAACATGTTATTTCACTTAAGCTCACATCAAACCCAGTCAAGTATCTATAGTTTACTGAAAATAAATTGAATCTTAAATACTAGGTTAGCTAAATCAGTCTTACAGTTATTGGTAGTTACACTGGTTTTTATCTTATTGCCCCAATAAGATATCCCTCCAATACTCTTCTTTCCTATTTTGTGACTAAAAGAATGGGTTCCAGTGCTATCTGTCAATGCATATCAGAAGGCAGAGAAAGGCTGGATTACTTCTTCCCAGCTCTTCCCCTTCTCCGGATCACATTTTCTGACAGAAGCTGTGTCCCTCTACTACCATGGTTCCTATCCATAGCTCTCATTAGGCTCCAGTAACACTGTTTCCCTTGATCCTTGAAGCTTCCCTCTGTAAATAGTGAAAACATACCCTGTGGGTTCCCTTAATCCACCCCATCTCTGTGATGCTTCATTAAAGTCTCTTGAACTCTCCGAATCTGATTCCATTTCCTTCTAGAACCTTGCCTGATCTAGCTTCATGCCAGGTCTTAAACCCAGAGCTTTTGGCCCTGAAGTAGGTGCCTTAACTCAATAAATATATTAACACACTGTGAAGGAAAGAGCTCTCACTGAAATTTTGCAGAAGCGGGCAGGGAGGTGGTGAATGAGGAGAAAGCAAAGAAACTCCTGGGAACCTTAATGAAAATGAGCAGAGAGAAAAGGAAGAACTGGATATTTTTCTTTGTATCTGACATTAACATAGTATAAAAAGAAAAGTGTAGAAACTTTCTGCAATTCTAATAAAACAAAATAATGATTTGATTTAGAATAAACTCAAATACTAATTCAATTTCTCCCTTATTCTTTCAAAACATTTCAAAATGCCAACTAGGGTTCAGTGCTAAGCTAGTGTTTCATACAAACTTCACATGAAGTATTTACGTCACGTTATTTTAAGTTAATGAAAACACAAGCAGAAAACATAATCTAACACTTGCTTACAATTAAATATATATATATATATACCAATCAATAACATCAATGAGCTTACAATTATTCATGGAAATAAGAGGAAATATTTGGTTGCAAAATATTTTGGATAACTTTAATAAGAAGAACCAAAGTGCCATAATATGAAATATTATAATATGATATATTATAATATAATATGGCCTCATTTTAAATTTCTTCTCCATTAAGACTCTTGGACCCCCTTGACTTGGAATGGTGAACCCACAATATAGTTTACTTACAATATGCTGTGGAACTATGCACCTGAAACCTATATAATTTTATTAACCAGTGCCACCCCAATAATTTCAAGACTCTTGACCTCTAAGCAAGCCTGATGTAAGCTGTTTCCATACCCTGATCAAATACTAATGAGCAGCAGAAAAGTACACAGCAGAGGAAAGCAAAGAGGCTATCATCAGAGATAATAATAGTACAGCAATTTTCTTAAATTAACTTTCCTAGCATACACACATACAAATTATATTTAACTGGGAGATTTATGATCACTAAATTTTACCTGAGAAAAGAGATACAAAGGTATCAGGTAAAAATCCCAACACAATTAACTCCTCTGGCCTGTTATTTTCTTCTAAATAAAATCTAAATAACAGAGGTATCAGTATAGACTTTTTAAAAAGTTTTGGCCCAGGCTGGTAGCACAGTGGATAAGGCACTGGCCTGTAAATCGAAAGGATGCTAGTTTGATTCCCCAGCCAGGGCACATAACCAGGTTGCAAGCCACGTCTCCAGCTAGGTCTGTAGCTAGAGGCAACCTTACAGTGATGTTTCTCTCCCTCTCTGGCTCTCTCCCTTCCCTTCTCTCTAAAAATAATAAATGAAATATTTTATTTTTTAAAAATAAGTTTTGCTCTGTGAAAAAGTTACTTTGAAAAAAGATACTTTGAAAATTGTATTTTTATGGTATTTCGTCTCTATACCAATAGAATTCTTCTAGACAAATCCTCTTTCCTCTCCAATTCTTTTACTCCTCTTCCAAAGTTCTTTAACTTTTCATGTCTTAATAAACTTGTATTCTCTCTGATATTGCTTATCTGCTAATAAATTTCAACTATATACCTGTGTTATAACAAACATAATTTGGGAACTTAAAATTAAATATAAATACAAATCTCAATGTTAGGTCATTTTAATTAATGATCTAATATTCAGTCATGCAAAGTTACAAGGATAAAAGAGGGGATTATTTGATAAACTGTACCATGATGTCCCAAGTAAAAGAACTGAAATGGCTGATATAGACTGCAAGTCCCTATTTTACAGATAAGATTTTTCTTCTTTTTAAAAATGTTGGTCCTAATATTTCTGTACTGTATATTCTGCAGTGAATACATGTTAGCTGTTCCTTCTACTTTTTTAATCTTCATCTGAAGACGTTTCAGTGATTTCAGGGGTTGCAGGAGGAGCAAACGGACAGAAACACCGGTATGAGAGCACATAGACTGACTGCCAGTTGCCTCTCATATGCACGCCAACTGGGGATAGAACCCACAACCTAGGTATGTGCCCTGACCAGAAATCGAACCCACTGTCTATTTATGTATGGGACAACACTCCAACCAACTGAGCCGTCTGGCCAGGGCTCTTGTTTGTTTTTAAAATTCTTAAGAGATTATAAGATCTCTTTAAGAAGTTCAGAGACCTTCTTGTTTCTAAGATTTTCCCAATTTCATCACAAGGCAGGACCAGGATAAAAACCAAGTATCCTGAAACATAAATGGTTAGTGCTTATTGTTAATTGTTAGTGTTCCTCAGAGAGAGAGAGAGAGAGAGAGAGAGAGAGAGAGAGAGAATGGTATACTGTTCACTTGACTGTATCATACAATCCCCTCTAAGAGACCAGGTCTTCAGAAATTCTGCCTCATTAGCAAACACTGAGTCTTGCAAATTTTGCTATAAAATCCAATCCCTCATTATAAAACAGTGCTATCCAATAGAACTTTCTGGGATGATAGAAATGTTCTATACATGTAATATCAAATACAGTATCTTTAACCTAATTTTCCTACCCTGCTTATTTTACATACTAACAACAGCTCTGCCCATTTCAAAACCTGACAGCTTGCAAATTGCTTCCCATGCAAAGATAGTTCAACATATATAAATCAGTGTGATACACTACACTAATGAAATGAAGGATAAAAATTCTATGATCATCTCAAATAGGTGTGGAAAAAGCATTCAACAAAATTCAACATCCATTCACAATAAAAAATAAACAAATTAGTTACAGAAGGAACATGCCAAGATAATAATGGCATTTATGGCAAGCCCACAGCTAACATCACACTTTACATTAGAAAATGAAACCTTTTCCTCTAAGATCAGGAAGAAGACAATGATGCCCAGTTCTCACCACTTTAATTTAAAACAGTACTGACAGTCCTCACCAGAGGAGTCAAGCAAAAAAAAAAAGAAAGAAAGAAAGAAAGAAAGAGAAAAAAAAAAAAAAAAGGCATCTAAATCAGGCAGGCAGAAGTAAAATGTTCTGTTTGCAGATGACATCTTACAAATAGAAAACGCTTCAAGACTTCACCAATAAGTGATTAGAATTAATAACAAAGGAAGTTAAAGAACTTGAAGAGAAATAAATGTAAAGAGACTCCATGCTCATAAATTGAAGAAATAATTAAAATGGCCATACTACCCAAAGAGATCTACATACTTAATGCAACCCCTACCAAAACCCCAATGGCATTTTACACAGAAGAAAGCAATTCTTAAATTCACATGGAACCACATAAAGACCTGAATAGTTAAAGCAAACTTGAGAAAGAACAAAGTAGACAATACACTTCATGGTTTCAATCTATATTACAAAGCTATAGTAATCAAAAGCAGTACGCCACAGTACTGGTACCATAACAGCTCTATTAACTATATCATGCAGCCTCTTAAATTCATCTTGTTTTCTTTCTTCACCCTACCTAATTCATTCTTACATGCAAAATGAATACATTCCTCTAATACCCAGTTCCTTGCCAGTCTCTACTTTTAATTTTACCACTTTCCTCCACCCATTTATCCAGGCTAGAAATCTTACCAGTTTCACTGTGCCCACACCACATACCATCAACTGTCTAATTCTGCTCATTGTAACTCTACATTCCCTTACATCCATACTTCTCTGCACATTTCCTATTGTTATTGTAACAAATTATGACAGATTCAGTGGCTTAAACAACACAAATATGTATATTATCTTACAGTTTTGGAAGTCAAAAGTCCAAAATCAGTCTCAGTGAACTAAAACCAACACATCACTAGGGCTTTGTTCCTTCTTCAATATCTTGGGCAAATGTTTCCTTGCCATTTCCAACTTCTAAAGGCTGTCCAATCTTTGGCTCATGATCCCACATTAATCCAACCTCTGCCTTCAGCATCACATTTCTTCCCCTTTAATGTCATCATATGGCCTTTTCTGACTCTGACCCTCCTGTCTCCTTTTACAGACCCTATGATTACACAGTACTCATCCAGGATCATCTCTTCATCTCAAGATCCCCATTTAAATCACATCTTACAAAGTCCCTTTTGCCAACATCTTTGGGGGAGGGGGCATTATTTATTTCCCAGGGAAGTGTTCCATTTCAGACCTCATTCCCTCTCCTCTAGGCTTCCTTAACATCTTAAAAACAACTGAGATTGGGGGAAAAAATGGTGACAAAGTAGAGGGCAGTGCTGAAGGGGCTCTTCAAGTGCCAGAGCAGCAGGAGGATAGGGTTGGGAGCACCAGACATTTGCAGCTCCCTGAGAATTGACGCGGAGCAGTTCAAAAACAGTGTATGAGATGGGACAGAAAGAGTGACTCTCAATCAGTCAACTAGAGGGAAAGGAGCAACACATACAACAAATATAAAACACAACCAGACAGCTGAAGTTAACGACATAAAGGCCACCCCAAGAGCAACAGGTTGAGGAAATCAAGGAGACTGCAACACTGAACTCCACAAATCTCCAAACACAGAAGGGTGCTCAACAAAAGCAAGGAAGCAAAGCAGATTAATCCAAGACAAAAAACAAGCAAAAACAGACATCGAAAATGGGGAAAAGGAGAATCAGTCCATCACCAAAAGGAAAGGAGGAATCCTCAGAAAAATCACTAAATGAAACAGAGGCAAACAAACTATCAGATATGGAATTCAAAACAATATTGATAGAGAAGCTCAATGAGCTCAGCCAGCTCAAAGAAAACTACAAACAACTTCAGGGGAACCACAAAGAACGCCAGGGAAGCTACAAGGAACTTACTGATAGCTACACCAGCATTAAAAAAGACATGGGAACTATCAGTACGAGCCAGGAAGAAATGAAGAATACAATTTTTAAATTGAAGAATAAAATAGAAGGAATCAACAGCAGGCTCAAGAAAGAATAATATCAGATCAGTGAGTTGGAGAACATTGTAAAAAATACTGCAAGACAGTGCAACAGAATGAAAAAAGGCTGAACAAGAATGAAGAGGTTTTAAGAGAGCTGCAGGACAACATGAAATGCAATAATATTCGTATCATAGGGATACCAGAATGAGAAGAGAAACAAGGAATAAAAAACCTGTTCAAAAAAGTAATGATAGAAAACTTCCCTAACACGGTAAGTGAAAACATTACTCACATTCAGGAAGCACAGAGAGACCCAATGAAGATCAATCCAAACAGACCCACTGCAAGACACATTATAATTAAAATGGTAAATTTCAAAGACAAAGAGAGAATTCTAAAAGCATCAAGAGACAAACAGCAAATAACATATAAGGGGGCTCCGATAAGGCTATCAAGTGATTATTCAACAGAAACAATACAAGCCACAAGAGAATGGCAAAAAATATTCCAAATAATGGGAAACAAAGGCCTGCAACCAAGAACACTCTGCCCTACTCTCTTTCAAAATGAAGGAGAAATAAGAGTTTCCCAGACAAAACACTAGAAGAGTATATCTCTACAAAACCAGCATTGCAAGAAATGGTAAAGGGTCTGCTTTAAAAAAAAAAAAAGAAGAAGAAGAAATAGAAAGAGCCAAAGAGGAACACAGGTACAAAGTGGGAAAATGACAAAAAATAAGTATCAATCAATAATAACCTTAAATGTAAATGGATTAAATGTGCCAATCAAAAGACACAGCATAGCCAAATAGATAAGAAAACACAATGCACATTATGCCGACTTCAAGAGACCAACCTCAGAACAAAAGATCAACACAGATTGAAAAGTGAAGGGATAGAAAAATATATATCAAGCAAATGGACATGAAAAAAAGGCTGGAGTAGCAATACTTATTTCAGACAAAATAGATTTTACAATGAAGGCCATAAAAAGAGATAAAGAAGGACATTTTATAATACTTAAGGGAACAATCCATCAAGAAGAAATAACTCTGGTAAACATATATATACACCAAACATAGGAGCTCCCAAATATATAAGGAAAATCTTAGAGGACTTCAAGAAGGATATAGACAGCACTACACTAATAGTAGGGGATTTTAATACTCCACTGTCAACAATGGACAGATCTTCCAAACAAAAAAATCACCCAGGAGGCTGTGACACTGAAAAACACTCTAGAGGAAATGGACCTGATATATACAGAACCTTTCATCCCAAAGAAGCAAAATAGACATTCTTTTCAAATGCACATGGAACATTCTTAAAGAGAGACCACATGATAGGTCACAGGACAAGCCTCCATAAATATAGGAAAATGAAAATCATACCAAGCATCTTCTCAGATCACAATGGCTTAAAACTAGAAACCAATCTCAAAGGAAAAAAACAAAAAAAACTCTAACTCATGGAGACTGAATAACATGCTTTTAAGTAATGAATGGGTTAACGATGAGATCAAAGATGAAATCAGTAAGTTTCTGGAAACAAATGACAATGAACACACAATAGCCCAAAACCTACAAGACACAGCAAAGGATGTCCTCAGAGGGTAATTCATAGCAATAGAAGCCAACCTAAAAAGGTCTGAAGAAGCTTACATAAACAACCTAACCATAAAGCTGCAATAACTAGAGGAGCAACAACAAACAAAGCCCAGAGCAAGTAGAAGGAAGGAAATTATCAAGATCACAGGAGAATTAAATAACTTAGAGACTAAAACTACAATTCGAAGAATCAACCAGTCCAGGAACTGGCTCTTTGAAAAAATAAACAAAACTGACAAGCCATTAACCAGACTCAGCAAAAAAATGAGAAAGAGGACCTAAATAAACACAATCAGAACAGACAGAGGAGAAATCACAACTGATACTTCAGAAATACAAAGGACTGTTAAGAAATTACTACAAACAGATATATCACAAGAAATAGGACAACCTGGGTGAAATGGACACATTTGTGGAAATGGATAATCTACCAAAACTGAATCCAGAAGAAGCAGAAATCCTGAATAAGCCAATAACAACTAGTGAAATTAAAGTAATCAAAAATCTTACAAAGCACAACAACTCTGGACCAGATGACTACACAGGTGAATTCTACAAAACATTTAGAGAAGAACTAACTCCTAAGCTTCTCAACCTATTCCAAAAAATCCAAGAAGAGGGAAGACTCTCAACCTCTTTCTAAGAGGCCAGTATTATTCTAATCCCAAAACCAGGTCAAGACACAACAAAGAAAGAAAAACTACAGGCCAATATCTCTGATGAACATAGATGCTAAGATTCTCAACAAAATACTGGCCAACTGGATTTAACAATACATTAGAAAAATCATACACCATGATCAAGTGGGTTTCATCCCAGGGATGCAAGGATAGTACAACATTTGTAAATCAATAAATGTAATACACCATATCAACAAAATGAAATACAAAAGCCATATGATCATATCAATAGATGCTGAGAAAGCATTTGATAAAGTACAGCAACCATTTACGATAAAAACCCTCAGCAAAATGGGAATAGAAGGAGCATACTTCAACATCATAAAGGTCATATATGAGAAACCTGAAGCCAACATCATTCTCAACAGTCAAAAACTAAAAGCTTTCCCTCTGAGATCAGGAACAAGACAAGGCTGTCCGCTTTCTCCACTTCTATTCAACATCATTTTGGAAGTTTTAGCCATAGCTACCAGAGAAGAAAAAGGAGTCAAAGGTATCCAAATTGGAGAGAAGGAAGTCAAACTATCATTATTTGTAGATAATATGATAATATACATACAAAACCTGATAGGCTCCACCAAAAACTTACTTGACCTAATAAGCAAATTTAGCAAAATAGCTGGATATGAAGTCAATATCCAGAAATCAAAAGCATTTTTGTATACCAATAATGAAACATCAGAGATAGAAACTAGAAAACACATCCCATTTACCATAGCAACAAGAAAAATAATTAGAAATAAACTTAACCCAGGAGGTAAGAAAACTGCACCAGAAAACTACAGAACATTGAAGAAAGAAATGAAGGAAGATGCAAATAAATGGAAGCACGTACCATGTTAATGGAGGGAAGAATTAACATTATTAAAATGTCCATACTACCCAAATCCATATGTAGATTCAATGCAATCCCAAGTAAAATGCCAATGATATACTTCAGAGATAGAAAAAATACTTCAAAATTTTATATGGAGCCAAAAATGCCCATGAATAGCCACAGCAACCTTGAGAAAGAAGAACAAGGTAGGAGCAATCACAATATCGGACATCAAACTATATTATAAGGCTACTGTATTCAAAACAGTCTGGTACTGGCATAACAATAGACACAGATCAATGGAACAGAATACAGAGCCCAGAAATTAACCCAAGACTCTATGGTCAATTAATATTTGACAAAAGGGGAAGGAATATCAAATGGAGTAAAAACAGTCTCTTCAACAAGTGGTGTTGGGAGAACTGGACAGCAACATGCAAAAAGATAAAACTAGACCACCAACTTACACCATATACCAGAATAAACTCAACATAAGCAGTGCCACCATAAAGGTCCTAGAGAAAAATATAGTAAGTAAAATTTTAGATGTCCTATGCAGAAGAATGTTTACTGATACTTCACCAAGGGCAAAGGAAATTAATGAATAAATAAACAAATAGGACTATATCAAATTGAAAAGTTTCTGTTCAGCTAAAGAAAACACCAACAAAATTCAAAGGGGACCAAATGTATGAGAAAACATATTTGCCAATGATACCACAGACACGGGTTTAATATCCAAAACATATAAAAAACTTATGCAACTCAACATCAGGGAGACAGACAGCCCAGTTAAAAAATGGGCAAAGAAACTGAACAGACAACTCACTGAGGGAGACATACAAAGGGCTCAAAGGCACATGAAAGAATGCTCAACATCACTAGCCATCAGAGAGATGCAAATGAAAACCACCATAAGATACCACCTCACACCTGTCAAAATGGCAATCATCAACAAATCAACAAACAACAAGTGTTGGGGAGGATGTGGGAAAAAAGGAACCCTGATGCACTGTTAGTGAGAATGCAGACTGGTGCAGCCACTATGGAACAGTATGGAGTTTCCTTAAAAAACTAAACATGGCCCTGGCTGGTAGCACAGTGGTTAAGGCGCCGGCCTGCGAACCCAAAGGTCGCAGGTTCGATTCCCCAGCCAGGGTACATAACCAGGTTGCAAACCAAGTCTCCAGTCAGGTCTGTGGCTGGAGGCAGGTGAAACGCAACCATACATTGATGTCTCTTTTTCCCTCTCTGCCTCTCTCCCTTCCTCTCTCTCTGGAAATAATTAAATCTTTAAAAACAAAAACAAAAACAAAAACAAAAAAACTAAAAATGGAACTGCCTTTTGATCCAGCAATTCCACTACTAGGGCTATACCTGAAGAACCCTGAAACATCAATTCAAAAGAACCTATGTACCCCTATGTTCATAGCAGTGCTATTCACAGTAGCCAAGTGCTGGAAACAGTCTAAGTGCCCTCAGTGGATGATTTGATCAAAAAACTTTGGTACATTTACACAATGGAATACTACACAGCAGAAAGAAAGACGGAACTCCTACCCTTTGCAATCACATGGATGGAACTAGAAAGTATTATGTTTATGACATAAGCCAGTTGGTGCAAGACAAATACAGTAAGATCTCACCCATTTCAGGACAACAATGAACAAAACAAACAAATAAGCAAAACAGAACCAAATACATATACAATGAATAGATCCCCAGTGGGCAGAGGGGAGGAGTGAGGGGGTAAGGAGGAGGCAAAGAAGGGGAGCAGTTTAGTCAAAGAACTAGTATGGAAGAACCATGGACATGGACAAGTGGGACTGATTTTGGGCAGGAGTGGGTGGATGGCGAAGAGGACAGAGGGAAGGAAAAAGAAGATGGATGTAATAAAACAACAATAAAGTTCCACTTAAAAAAATAAAGAATAGGCCCTCGCTGGTAGCGCAGTGGGTAAGGCACTGGCCTGCGAACCCAAAGGTTGCTGGTTCAATTCCCAGCCAGGGCACATATAACCAGGTTGCAAGCCAGGTCTCTAGCTGAAGGCAGGTGAAATGCAACCACACATTGATGTCTCTCTCCCTCTCTGCCTCTCTCCCTTCCCCTCTTTGTAAATATAATAAATAAAATTTTTTAAAAATTAATTTAAAAAAATTTTAATTGACATTTTCATATCTAATCTCTTCATGCTCCAATTATTTCTACAGACACCAAAATCAAAGTAATCCTCACTGTTTAGTGATTGTTACATCCCAAATTCACTCACATTCCCTTTTTTAGTATCTCTTCAAAGCCTTCACAACTTTCTTCAAGCTCACATATCATTCCCAAAGTCTTGCCTTAACATCACCATTCTACTTCAAAGAAAAGAACAAAGGTTAACAGGCATTCCTCCTCCCTGCAAACAATCTGTATCTCTATCAATCTGTATCCCTATCAAATTTACTTTCCACCTAGGTAAAGGTGGTTCCTCTTTCTATGCAAGATTAAGCCCTCTCAAATGCTATCAATCTCATACTCTCTCCATCCTCAGTGTCGTCCATAGATCAGCAGCATCAGCAGCATCTGAAAGTAGTCAGGAATGCTGTTCTTGGGCCTCAACCCAGACCCTCTAGTACAGAATTTGCATTTAACAACACCCTCGTTAAAGTTTGGGATGCACTATGCTGGGCTCTTCTACTGCAAATGTCCATTTGTTATTTTTCCTCAATGAATAAATAACAAGTCTTTAACATTTTTAAAAGCAGACTAGAAGAAACATGGTGACTACAGTATGAGAGAGGTACTCAGCACAGGATCCTGGCCACTGTTCCTTCAGCTCTCACCATAAAGCCACAAACCCATCTCTCCTTAGGTGACTAAAGTCCAGTATGCCTTCTCTCCCCTAGATTCCAAGTCTTTTTAGGGAAAGGAGTCAAGACAGTGGCCAAATAGGTGGAAGCTGACTGAGTCCATTTGCTCTAGCCCCCAACTTGGACTATTGGCTGATCTTCCAACAAAAAAACCTTAACAAACATGAAACTTTAGCCAATATAAAGTTTTGAGTCGAGGAGTACAGAACACTCTTCACAACAGACACACCTATAGAAAAGCATAAAAGACATAGCAGGGGTTGTGAATCCCATTCAGCTAGTTGGAGGGGAGAACCCAACAAATGAGCCATCAATAAGCAAAGCCCATGTACAACAAAAGAGCTCACATAAACTGAAATAAAGGACATCCACCCCTAGAGCATCAAATTCAGGAGATCAAAGAAGCTGCACCACTGAGTCCCACAGAACACCCATCACCAAAGGCCATGTCACTAAGACAGACAGTCAAAGCAAAGCAATCTGAGATGCAGAAAAGACAAACAAAAAGAGTCAACTAAAATGGGGAGAAAAAGAAATAACCACCAATTGAAGGAAAAGGAGAAATCCTCAGAAAATGAGCTAAATGAAATTGAGGCAAGCAATCTATCAGACACAGAATTCAAAATAATGTTTATAAGGTTCTCAAGTAACTCAAGTGATAACTACAAGGAGCTTAGTGGGAACTATAACAGCATGAAAAAGGACATGGAAACTGTGAATAAAAACCAAGAAGAAATGAAGACTACACTAGAAGGAATTAAAAACAGGCTAGATGAAGCAGAGGACCAAATCAGTGGGCTGGAAGACAAGATAGAAGATTATCCAGTCAGAAGAGCAAAACAAACAAAAAACCTCAAGAAGAATGAGGATAACACTGGCTGGTGTGGCTCAGTGGATTGAGTGCCAGCCTGCAAACCAAACCAAAAGGTCGTTGGTTTGATTCCCTGTCACTGCACATGCCTGTGTTGCTGTATTGCAGGCTAGAACCTTGGGTGGGAGGGTAGGGCAGGTGAGAAAGGCAACTAACTGTTTCTCTCCCTTTCTCCCTCCCTTCACCTCCCATCAAAAATAAATAAAATCTTTAAAACAAAAAGAACAAGGATGTTTAAGAAAGCTTTAAGACAACAGAAAACCTAACAACATTCACATCACATGAGTATCAGATGGAGAAGAAAAGGAGCAAGGAATAGAAACCCTGTTTGAAAAAATAATGACAGGACACTTCCCTAACTTGGTGAGGAAAAATGTCTTGCAAGTTCAGAAATTACAGAGGGTGCCAATAGAGATGAACCAAAAGAGGGCCACCCCAAGAAAGATCATTAAAAAATGGTAAAATTTAATGATAAAGACAGAATCCTAAAGGCAGCAAGGGAGAAATTGCTAATAACATATAAGGGAGCTCTGACAAGGATATCAGCTGATTTCTCAAAAGAAACAGAAACCAAAAGGGACTGGCATGGAATAATCTAAGTAATGAAAAGCAAGCATCTACAACCAAAAACTATTCTATCCAGCAAGGCTCTCATTTAAAGTTGAAGGCAAAATAAGGAGTTTCCCAGACAAAAGAGGGCTAAAGAGTACATTTCTACCCAGCCAGTACTGCAAGAGATGCTAAAGGGACTGCTATAAAAGGGAAAAGAAATGAGAGAGAGGTACAGGATGGGGGTGGGGGACAGGTACAGAATAAAAGGCAATGAAGAAGTACCTACAATAATAGCCTTAAATGTAAGTGTATTAAATGCTTCAATCAAAAGACATAGGTTAGCAAAATGAGTAACAAAACACAACCTGCATGTATGCTGTCTACAAGAAACCCAACTCAGAATAAAAAATCTCCTCTGACTGAAAGTGAAGGGATGGAAAAATATATTCCAAGCAAGCAGTCATGAAAAAAAACAGGGATAGCAGTACTTATAATATAACAAAATAAAACAAAGAAGGACACATATTACTTTAGGGAATAGTCCATCAAACGGATATAACCCTTGTAAACATATATACACCCAACACAGGAGCACCTAAATATATAAGGAAAGTCTTGGAGGACTTCAAGAAATATATCAGCAGCAACACATTCACATAGGGGATTTTAACACCCATCATCAATAATTGATGAATCTTCCAAACAAAGAATTGACATGAATGTTGTGGCGTTCAATGACATCCTACATGAAATGGACTTAATTGCTACATACAGAACCTTTCTTCCACGTCAAAGAAACAAAATGTAAATTTTTTTCAAATGTACACGGGACATTTTCAAAGACAGACCGCACAGTAGGACACAAAACAAACCTCAACAAACTCAAGAAAATTTAAATCATATCAAGCTCAAATCACAATGAATTAAAACTAGGTAACACCTCAAGGAAAAAAATCAAAAACACTCAATAACTTGTTATAAAATAATGAATGGGTCAATGAGCAAGGAAGAAATCAAAAAGTACCTGGAAACAAATGAAAATGAACACACAACTCAAAACCTACAGGACACAGCAAATGCAATCCTGAGGCAAGTTCACAGCAAGACAAGCCTTCCTAATGAAGGCAGAAAAATTTCAAATAAAAACCTAACACTACACCTACAAGAACTAGAGGAACAACAACAAACAAATCTCAGACTGAGTAAAAGGAAGGAAATAAGATCTAAGCAAAATTAAATGGCATAGAGACTAAAACAACACTTCAAAGAATCAGGGAATCCAGGAGTTAATTCTTTAAAAAGATAAAGTTGACAGATGTTTAACTAGACTCATCAAGAAAAAAGAGTAGTCAAACAATTAAAACCAAACATGAAAGAAGAGAAGTTATAACAAATATCAGAAAAGTGAAAAGGATTATAAGAGATTATCATGAACGCAATAGGCCAAGAAAATGGACTAATTTCTAGAAACATATTATCTTGCAAAACTGAATCAAGAAGAAGCGAAGACTTCTGGCAAAGATGGAGTCATAGATAGACATGCTTCATCTCCTTCTACAACCAAAGGAAGAATTACAGCAACCTCAAAACTAAAAACAACCAGAACTACCAGAAAATCTAATTGCATGGAAATCCAACAAAGATATAAAGAAGTAATACTCATTCAGACAGGTAGGAGAAGCAGAGAGAACACAATTTGGCAGCAGTGGCAGTGGCTGTTGCCAGAGGGCAGAAGGAGTAGTCACACATTATAAAACTAGGGAGAGACACCTGGGGAACAATTCTGGCTCCAGACCAGACCATGCAGCTCAAAGTTCCAGTGCCAGAAAAAATAAACCCTCATTGCTTTTTACTGTGAAAACCAGTGCAGGTTGAGATGGTAGAAGAAACTGCTGGTCTCTCAACAAGAGTATGTTTGTTTTAGAGGTCCCCAATAGGAGAACATCAGCAAACCCACCCATTCTGGGAACTGTAACAGCTACAGGGAAGCCAGTTCCATAGGGGAAGCAGGTGAAGTGCCTAGAAACAGAGCAAGCAGCACTGTTTCCTCTCAGACCCCTCCCTTACATACAGCACTACAAGGTGGTGAAACTGGTCACCCACACTGACAAATCACCTAAGGCTCCTCCCCTTACAAAGTAGCAGGTAGGAAAGCTCTACTGCCTAAGACACAGAGGCAAAAACAGGAACCTATCACATTGAGGAGTCAGAAAAGTATGGACCAAAAGAGGAAACAAATCAAGGTTCTAGGGGGAGAATTAAGCAACAAGGGGATAGCCAACCTAACAAACACACAGTTCAAAATGCTGGCAATAAAGATCTCACAGACTTGACAGACATGCTTAAGTACGGCAAATGCATAAGGAAGAAGTAAAGGCTATGCTAAGTGAAGTGAAGGAACATCCTCGTGAAACCCATGGGGAAGGGAAGGAAGCTGGGGATCAATGGATTGGAACATAAGGAAGAAATAGTCCATCAGTACAGAATGAAGAAACAAGAAATGAAAACAACGAAAGAGACTTAGAAACCTCTAGGACAAGTTTAAATGTATGAACATCTGAATCATAGGAGTGCCAGAAAAAGAATAGGACATCAAGAAACCAAAAACATATTTGAAAAAATGAAGGAAAACTTCCCTAATTTGGCAAAAGAAATAGATATACAAGTCCAAGAAGCACAGAGAGTCCCAAATAAGTTGGACCCAAAGAAGACCATACCAACAATTAAAATGCCAAAGGTTAAAGATAAAAAGAGAACCTTAAAAGCAGCAAGAGAAAAAAGGAGCATTGCATACAAAAGGAAAGGGGTTCCTGTAAGACTATTAGGTTATTTCTCAAAAGAAAGTTTGCAGGTAAGAATGGACTGGCAATAAGTATTCAAGGGCCTACAACCAAGATTACTATGTCCAGCAAAGCTATCATTTAGAATGGAAGGGTGGATAAAGTGCTTCCCAGACAAGGTAAAGCTAAAAGTTCATCATCACAAAGACATTATTATATGAAATGTTAAAGGGATTTATTTAAGAAAAAGAAAATCAAAACTATAAACATTAAAATGACAACCTACTCACAACTATCAACAAATGAATCTAAAAAATAAAAACAAAAACAAACTAAGCAAACAAACAGAGTAATAACAGAATCATAGATATGGAGATCATTTGGAGGGTTATCAGCTGGGAGGGGGAAAGGGGAGAAAGGGGAAAATGGTGCAGGGATTAAGAAGCATAACTGATACAAACAAAATAGCCAGGGGGACATTAAGAATAGTACAGGAAAGGGTGAAGCCCTAGAACTTATATGCACAAACCATGGACATGAACTAAGAAGGGTGGGATTGCTGGAGTAAAGGAGAGTATTGGTGGGAGGGGAACAAAAGGGAAAAAATTTGGACAACTGTAACAGCATAATCAATAAAATATACTTAAAAAAAATGTTATTTAGAGGCCAGGAGCTATAAAGAGGGAGAGTCAAACTCAAAAACCAAGATTTCCAATTCAAAGCCAACCACTACGTATTGCTACACCACACCATAACCACATCCTTCCCCTCCATTTATTTCTTATCTTCATGGATCAAGCTAAAGTAACATCTCCTCTATAACCTCCTCATTTGCTAAAGTTACTTGTTACATACTGTTTTATATTTTGTGTCTTTATTTTTTAAAAACTTAAGCTGGATAATGTCACTCCTCTGCCTAAAACTCTGCAATGACATCCCACTGCATTTAAAATAAAATTAAAAATCTTTGTAGTCCACAAGACCCAAACTGCCTCTCTTCTTACTACATCCTCTTTCATTCACTAGGCTCCAGCCATACTATATTCTTTCTGATTACTCAAAAGATCACACTTTTTCCTGAATTGATATCTTAACACATACTGTTTTCTCTTGGGATCATCACATGACTGGCTTTCTCATCACCCAGGTCTCCATTTATCAATTCTACAGTAAGACCTTCCCTCAACAGAAAGGTAAATAAGCACAGCTGAACCCTTCTTCTCCCTAGGCTTGTATCACTATATCCCCAGTGCTTAAAACTGTTTCTGGCATGCAATAAGGGATCACATTTTCTACTGAACTGATGAATAAATGAGCAAACACTAAATGCCTGCAAATACTAGCAGAATGTTTTGCATACCTGATATCAAGCTAGTTAACCAATGGTCATAGGTCCATTGATAAAATTCTACTTAAACTAAAAAGTCAGGAGGCAATTACATTTAACTACTTAGTGTCCTCATATAAACAGTAAGATGAATTTATTATTTTTCTTAATAACCATTTTACATTCATTATCCAAATGGGATTTAATGAGCAAACTACTTTTTCTAATGTAAGCAATGCCTTATTTTTAATAATCAGTAGGTCTTCATAATTAGAAAAATAATACAGTCACAGAAGAAATACAAATCACCAGTAAAAAATTTAAATACTCCTTTCTCTTTGGTAACCACAAATGGCAAAATAAAATAATGGTAATAAAATTCCACCCATCAGAATGACAAAAATAGCCATCTTAAAAATACAAGTACTCATAAGAATGCAGAGAAATGGTTACAAATCATTTATTAGAGGAAATGTAAAACTGCTAAGGCTTTTTAAAAGGCAATTTAGTAGTGTCTACCAAATGCTTTGTATTTACAATTTCAATTTTAAGAACATCTCTTACAAAAACACTTCTATCTGTGTCAAAAAGTTGTTACATAATATCCTTTAAGAGTTAGTTTGTAATATAGGGAAAAAATAGTTTAGTACAACGATCAATTGATGGTTAAATAAAACTTCATAAATCTTATCAAAGAATTAATGTAGCTTTTTTTAAAAAAAAGCATGTAAATAACATCATATTATGGCATAACATTCATGTTTCTATCTACATATTGTGTATGAAAGTATAAATGCAGAAAAAAGATATATATCAATCTACTGAGTTGGCAAAAAAGTCTGTTTAGTTTTTTCTGTAAAATGAATGACATTTTTCATTTTCACCAGTAACTTTCTTGATTTGGATATTTTAAGTGTTTGCTACCTCCTGCTGTTGGCTTCTAGTGGGTAGAGGCCAGGGGTGCTGCTAAACATCTTCCAATGCTTAAGACAGCCCCACAGCAAACTCAAAAATACAGAAAAGTATAAAGATAAACACCATCAGAAATTACTATAAACCAAAATGTATAATACGAATAAATTTTTTTAAGGTTGTACAGATTTATTCTTACTCCACTACACCAAATGCTTAACTTTAAAGAATTAAATCTAGAAAATCATGAGTGCTTTTAGAAACAATAAATAAAGAAAATTCTATTGCCCTGGCTGGTGGTACAGTGGATACGGCACCTGCCTGTGAACCCAAAGGTCGCTAGCTAGTTCGACTCCCCAGTCAGGGCACATAACCAGGTTGCAAGCCAGGTCTCCAGCCAGGTCTATAGCTGGAGGCAGGTGAAAGGCAACCATACATTGATGTCTCTCTCCCTCCCTCTCTTCCCCTCTCTCTAAAAATAATAAATAACATCTTTAAAAACATTTTTTAAAGAAAATGCTATCAACATTAATGCATATGTTTTTCATAACAAATAAGAGATTTCTTCTTTTTCTAGCCCCTAGGACAGTAATGGATAATTACCACAGGCTCATGTGGAAGAGTCAACCAAAGTATCCAGATTTTTTTTTTTTTTTTGCTTTGACACGAAAAATGGGATTCTGGGGGAAGCAATTTCCATGAAAAATAAAAAAACTAGGCATTTCTAAAATATGCACTGCTAACACCATTTTGTCCCTAACATCATTTTGTCCCTATATGATCACAAACATGACAAGAAAGTCAAAAATCTAATTAACTTCTAATTAACACTGTACTTGAGATTCTAACCATTTCAATAAGGCAAGACAAAAATTAAAGAAATTCTGACTGAGAGGAGGAAATAAGGTAAACCTCTATTTAAAGATAACAAAATCTTGTATATAGAAAATACCAAGGAATCCACCAAAAAAACATCAGAACTAAGAAATAAAACAGCAAGATGTTAGGAAAGATGACTGATCAATATAGAAAAATCTATTATACAATTAAAATGAAATTTCACACACACACACACACACACACACACAAAACACCCTATGTACAATAGCCTTAAAAAGAAAGCTAGGAATAAATTTAACAAAACAAGTGCAGGAATTGTACCCTGAAAACCTCAAAACACCTTTGAAAATGTTAAGGAAAACCTAATCAAATGTAAAGAAATTTCATGTTCGTATATTAGATGATTTAACATTATTAAAATGGCAATACTCCCAAATTGATCCACAAAGTCAATGCAATCCAAGTCCCAGCTACTATTTTTGCACAAATTGGCAAGTTGATCCTAAAATTCAAATGGAACTCCAATCCACCCCAACAAAAACAAACCAAAAAAATAAAATAAAATCAAAGCAATCTAAATCAATCAAGTTAGAGGCCTCATACCTCTGTGTTTCAAATATCACTGCAAAGTTAGAATAATCTTGACTGTGCAGTAGTGGAATAAGGATGGGCATGTAAATCAATGTAACAGAATTGACACTACAGAGATAAACTCTCACATTTACGATCAGTGAATTTTCAACAAGAATGCCAAAGAAGAAAGAACTGTCTTTTTTAATAACTGGATCACTAGATATCCACATGCAAACAATGAAGTTGGACCTCTTTCTCTCTTACCATATAAAAAAAATTAACTCTAAATAGATTGAAGATCAAAATGTAAAAGTTTAACTATAAAACTCTTAGAAGAAAATATAAAGATAAATCTTTGTGGCCTTTAGTTAAGCAAATCCTTATTAGGTATGACACCAAAGCACAAACAAAAGAAAACACAAAGTGAACTTCAACAAAATTTCAAATTTTTGTGCTTTAATGGGCTTCAACAAAGGCATATAACGAGAGGAAACATTTGCAAGTCATATTATCTGTACCATAATTTAACTGCTCCCCTATGCATAGTACTTAAGTTATTTCAAAATTTGTTTTTTTTATTTGTTTGTTGTGTTTTATTTCACCTTGGTAGGCATTCATCCCGTTTTACAAGACAAAGGTTCAAAAAGCATAAGTACTGGAAATGCTTTATCTTGCTCTGCTACAAAAGTACCTACCATCCACATCTTTTTAAACTCCTTGCTTTTTCCTTAATGCTGGATTTTTACCCAACTAAACTAAAGCACAAGATCTGCCAACTGGATAGTAGTCTTTTGGTTGTTCTGTTGACCCCTCACCCTAGGAATTCTTTCTTTTCTTCTACTTTTAATTTCAGAGACAATGATTCAGAAGCTAAGTGGCTTGACCAACGTTACACTATTAGAACAGCTGAATTGGTTATGAAGACTACAGTTCTTTGTATTAAATCAAAACTGACTGTCCTGAATACAAAAATCCCTTCCTATCTCTAGGAGGAGGAATGTTGCAAGTCATGTTAAGGAACTTGTGTCCAGAATATATTAAGAATTTTTAAGATACAACAATAAGAAGCAAACCTGATTTTAAAATGAGTACATGATCTGAATAAACTTTTCCACCAAACACGCAAATAGCCAATAAACACATGAAAAGAGGCTCAGTATCATTTATCATCATGGGATACCATTTTAAACACCAGGATTATAATAATCAAAAAGACAACTATTGCCAAGGATATGGAGAAATCAGAATGCTCATACATTGCTGGTCAGAAGAGAAAAGGATACAACCAATTTGGAAAAAAGTTTGGCAATTCTTTAAAATGTTAAACATAAGGTTACCATATGACTCAGAAATTCCATTCCTAGGCATATACTCAAGAGAAATAAAACGTACATAAATGTTACAGAAGCATAATTCATAATAGCCAAAATGTAGAAGCAGCCCAAATGTCCATCAACTGACAATAAAATGTTATATCCATTCAATGGAATAATATTTTCCATAAAAAAACAATGAGGTACTCATATGTACTACAACACAGATGAGATGAGTCTCGAAAGCATTATGCTTAAGTGAAAAAAAGACCCATGAATTGTATGATTCCACCTACATGAAATATCCAGAATAGGCAAACCCACAGAGACAGAAAGTAGATACCAGCAGTTGGGGGAGGTGGGAGTAGGGAGTGACTATTAACGGGTAAGATTCCTTTTGGGGCAATTAATATGTTCTAAAATTAGTGATGATAGTTGCACCATCTGTAAATACACTAACGACTGTTGATTGTGCCATTTAAAATTAAGAGTAAATTGTATGACCTGTGTGTGTTGTACCTCAAAAAAGATGTTATTTTAAGAAATAACATATAACTGAAATGTTTGTTTGTTCTAAAAGTGTACTTCCTGTAGGCAGAAGTGTGAGTAGATATGCTTGATCTCCTCACACAACCATAAGAAGGATCACAACTAACCTCAAAACAGAAAAACAGAACTGCCAGAAAACTGAACTGTGTAAAAGCCCAACCACCAAGGATTTAAATAAAAAATCTTCATCCATACCGGCAAGAAGGGCCAAAATGAGGAGCTATGGTGGGGAGCATGTGCTGTGATGGCAGTGAGGTGGTGGCAAGGCAGCTGCAAAGGGTGGTGATGTGGGTGGTCCCACATTCACGTGTGGTGAATAAAAGCCAGGAAGGACACCTGGAGAGCAAACCCAGCCCCGGACCAGACCAAACCACACAGCCCAGGATTCATAGCTTCTGGCTGTGAATACCAGTGGGGGTTGGAGTTGTGGAAGAAACTGCCCATCTCTCAGGAGAGTCCATTTAGAGGCCCCCAACAGTCCTAGAAGACACACAAACTCACCCAACACCAGAGCAACAGCTAGAGGGGCACCAGTCCTATATGTAAAGTGGGTGAAATGACTGAAACAGGGCAAGTGCCAAGCAGGTGGCATTGTTCTCTTTCTGACCCACATACAGCACCACAAAGGTGTGAATTTGGTTGCCCCACCCTGATGAATACCTAAGGCTCCACCCCTAAAACATAACAGGTGTGCCAAGAAAGGGAGTTAAAACAGCTCTACCTAAGAGACAGAAATGAACACAGAGAGGCTGCCAAATTGAAGAGACAAAGACATATGGGCCAAATGAAAGAATAGATCAAAACTCCAAAAAAGGAACTAAGCAACCTATCAGATGTAGAGATGATAAGAATGTTCAGGGAACTCACCGAGTACGGCAAATGCATAAGTGAAAAAATGAAGGCTACACTAAGTGAAATAAAGGAAAATCCACAGGGAACCAATAGTGAAGAGAAGGAAGCTGGGGTTCAAATGAATGATTTGGAACATAGGAAGAAATAAAATGTCTACCAGTACAGAATAAAGAAAAAACAAGAATTCAAAACAATGATAGAGAATAAGAAGGCTCCAAAAGTACCAGTATCTGGATGATAGGAATGCCAGGAGAGGAGGAGAAAGAGAAAGAAACTGAAAACTTATTAGAAAAAATAATTAAAGAGAACTTCCCTAATTTGGCAAAGGAAGCAGACAAGTCCAAGAAGCACAGAAGAGTCCCAAACAAGTTGGACCCAAAGAGGACCACACCATCAAACATAATTAAAATGCCAAAGGTTAAAGATAAAGAGAGAATCTTAAAAGCTGCAAGAAAAAAGCCGAGGGTTGCATACAAAGGGGTTCCTGTAAGACTATCAGGTTATTTCTCAAAACAAACTTTGCAGGTAAGAATAGACTGGCAAAAAGTATTTAAAGGGCCTACAAACCAAGATTACTCTGTCCAACAAAGCTATCATTAAGAATGGAAGGAAAGTGCCTCCCAGACAAAGTAAAGCTAAAGGAATTTATTATCACCAAATCCTTATTATACGAAATGTTAAAGGAACTTATTTAAGAAAAAGAAGATCCAAGCTATGAACAGTAAAATGACAACAAACTCACAACTATCAAAACTGAATCTAAAATGCAAAAGCTAAGCAAACAACTAGAACAGGAACAGAATCACAGATATGGAGATGATATGGAGGGTTATCAACTAAGAGAGGGTCAGAGGAGAATGGGAGAAAAGGTACGGGGATTAGGAACATAATTGGTAGGAACAAAATAGAAAGGGGGATGTTAAGAATAGTAAAGGAAATGGAAATGACAAAGAACTTACATGCACAACCCAGGGACATGAACTAATAAGGAGAGGATTGCTCAAGGGAAGGGCAGTACTAGGAGGAGGTGGGTAGGAAGCAAAGGGGAAAAAATTGGGACAACTGTAATAGCAAAATCAATCAAATATACTTTAAAAAGATAAATCAAGGAAAAATTTTGTGACTTTGAGTTAGGCAAAAAAATTGGGGGCGGGGGGGGCAGAGGGCAGGGGAGGTTAAAAAACACACATTGTTAAAGAAAAAAGTGCTAAATTGGATTTCAACAAAATTTAAAACTTTTGCTCTTTGAAATTTCTGTTGGGAAAGGTAAGCCACTGACTGGAAAAAGATTTGCAAAATGTATACAAGGAGCTTGTATACAGAATATGTACAGAATCCTTAAATTTAGTAAGACAAACAACCAAATTCATAAAGAATATGGGCAAAACACTTTAAGACACTCCACAAAAGATATGAAGAACAAACAGGCATATGGAAAGATGCTCAACATTATTAATCATCATGGAATTGCAAATAAAACCACAATGATATGCTAATACTCATCCATTAGAACAGCTAATAGCAAAGACTGACAAAAGTTGAAGTTCTTTATCATGATTGTGGAGGTGGTTACACAAGTATATCTATTCAATTATACAATTAAAATTGGTGATAAATTGTATTAAATTATACCTCAATACAGATTTTTTAAATTACTGAAACATATCTAAAATACCTAAGAAGGTGGGGTGGGGGACAACTCTAATACAATCTGGATGTAGTAAATTCCCATAAAAATGATCTCAGGGCTAACGGATTAGAGAAATAGCTTCTAGATGAGATTAATAAAGCCTTCTTATATATCACCTTAACTACTGGCTGGAAGAATGGGCAATAGGATCGGCTAACTGAGGAAGGGGCATAAACTAAGGTACCAAGGACTTACAATTCCACATTTTAAAAACAGTAAGGAGTCTAGACCCATAGATATAAAAAACAAGCAGATGGTTGCCAAAGGGCCAGAGGGGATTAGGGGGGATGGGTAAATTTTTTTTTTTAATGAATCTGAGGTATAGTTTATCTTATTCACTATTATTCTCTTAAACTGTTCTACAGCTGCCATGGCAGTTATTACAGTGATCAGTGATTTAGACTTCTTGAGCAAAGTGCTTTAGTTAGGCTTCACTATTATTAAAATAGCTTTTATTATTAAAAATAAACCTAAGATAGAGTTATAGGCCCCCACAAGGTAATGATTCTTGAATTAAGAAGAGCTGTCAGCAAGAACCTAGTATAAAGGAACCATGGACATGGACAACAGGTGGGATTGACTTTGGGGGGAATGGGTGGGTGGGGAGGGGGACAGAGGGGAGCAAAAAGGGGATGGATGTAATACAACAATAAAATTTTAATAATAAATAAAAAGAAGAGCTGTCAGGCCCATCATCTATGTTTCATTCATGAAAACCAGTATTTGGGAATTTATCAACCAAAAGACCACCCAGCATTCTAAGAATGAAGAATAGTCTCATTTTAAGTAGCATGAGCAGTGCTATGCAACCCTTTAAAAAGCTACCTTTGTTCACTGAAGTATTGCTTGTAACAGCAAATACTATAAACAACTCAAGCACCCATTTGAAAGGGACTGACTGGTTCAATAAACTAGGAGGCAGCCATCCACACAATGGAATACTATGAAGCTCTGATAAAAGAATGAGGAAGCTCTTTCCATACCAACATGGGAAGATCCCAGATGTTAAGGACAAAAAGCAAGTTACACCTGGCTGGTGTGGCTCAGTGGATTGAGCATCACCCTGTGACTCAAAGGGTCACAGTTTTGATTCTCCATCAGGGCACATGCCTGGGTTGTGGGCCAGGTCCCCAATTGGGGGAGCACAAGAGGCAACCACGTTTTATTTCTCTCCCTCTTTTTCCCACTCTCTTCCCCTCTCTCTAAAAATAAATACATAAAATCTTTTTTTTTTTTTTTTAAAGACTATTATTTTCAGAGAGAAGGGCAGGGAGGGAGGGAAAAAAAGAGAAAAGTATCAATGTACAGTTGATTTCACCTGCCTCCAGCTAAGGACCTGGCTGGAGACCTGGTTATGTACCCTGTGTGGGGAATTGAACCAGCCACCTTTAGGTTCACAGACTGGTGCCAAATTAAATAAAATCTTAAAAAAAAAAAAAAAAAAAAAAAAAAAAAAAAAAAAAAAAAAAAAAAAAAAAAAAAAAAAAAAAAAAAAAAAAAAGCAAGTTACAGGACAGGTTATAGAGCATGCTGCCTTTTATATAAAAGAGTAGGAAGAGAAATGAGAACATATTTACATTTACTTTTATTTACATAAAGAAACACTAGGCAGATACATATATGAGACAATTGAATGGCATATAATAAGGGGTGAGAGGGGGGTTTTCTATTCACCCACATCAAGTGGAGAGATGGATGGATGGATGGAGGAGGGGAAAAAGAAAGAAAGGAAAAAAAGAAAAGAGAATGGGAGGGGAGGGAAGGAAAAGAGTCCAATTTGTATTGTGATCAGCACATATAATAAAAAGTAAGGATAGTTTAGGAGAGTATAGGGTAGGAAATCTTAAAAGCTCAGTTCAAGAATTTGATTCTGTAAATTATGTGTTATAGGAAAATGACAGAACCAAAGTGGTATTTTAAGATTAATTTGAATGGAGAAAATAAGAGGGGCTTGGAGAGTAAAGGCCCAAAGCATGTGGACCCAACATTAAAGTACATAAACTAAGGCAGGTCAAACTAAGAGAGGACTAGAGACCTCTGCAAAAGGACCAACAGAAAGAGCAATGTATCAGAAGTGGAGGAAGAGAAAAGGTAAGTATTATTAAAATTTGGACACTGGGTGCCTGAGAGTAATACTTCTTAAAATGCATGCACACATGCACAAATCAAACCTTATTAAAACAGGAACAAGGATAAAAGACAAACATAAAATATACTTGCTTATGACACACACAGTTAGTATCTCTAATACAAAAAGGACTCTTACTAAATTATTATGAAAGCAAACAAAAATTAATCAAGAAATCAGAACATCCAATAAATAGATGAAAATAATTTCAGCTTTATACGAGTTAAAGAAGTGCAAATGAAAACAATTATGGGTAACTGCAATACCAACTGATGGTGTGACTGAGGAAATGGGTACTCTCACATTGCTGAAGAAACAAATTGATAAAAAGCCTTCTGAAGATGCGTTACCAAAACTACAAATGTGTGTACCACTTTTGGCCCAACAATTCTACCCCTGGGAAACCCAATCTAGAAGATATAGAACAAATACACACAAAATTTGCAATACGTACACAGAGCAAAATAAGTAATAATAATAATAATAACAACAAAATAGACTTAGCCCAACAAGTTATGGTACCTCCATACAATGGAATACTAGGAGCCAATAAAAATATGCTATGGAGTACAGGGTACAAAACAGCATTGAAGTATGTTCCCATTCATGTAAAATGGTATGTCCCTATGCATAAAAATACACAGAAAAATCTAGAAGTCTGTTTATCAAAATGTGAAGAGTGATCATCTCAAGTGGCTGCACTTAGTGGGTCTTTCATCTCATCCAGTTTTCTATCCTAACTGAAAATGTCTACCATGAGTGTCTATTATCTCTGTAAATAAGTGAAAAACAAGCAGTATATCAAAAGAAATGACTCTAAGAGAGGTAAAATAATTAATTTAATGTTAGATAAATTAAGCTTGGAGGGTCAATAACATAGCTAAGTGAACAGTACTCCTATGCAACTGAAAATGAAGAAACAGAAAAGAGGAGATAACTATTTTCAGTTCATCTTACTACTCTTCCATTTTATAAAAATTCCATTTTTAACTGAAATTTTACCCTCCAATCTACATTCATTTTGTTTTCCAAATATATTAACAACACCAAATTATCTCACAATTTAGATATGTACAATTTGGAAATTTAAGGAACAAAAATCACTGCAAAGAAGTAATACTTCTGATTCTAGGTTGGTATTTTTGCTTTCAACACCCACTGTAAAGCTTACAAATATCTACATATGAAACAAAGCCAACCAAAAAGAAAATAACAAATATTTAAGCAATATTTATAGTATACAATAAGAGAAAAAATTTAAATGGTCTTAAATAGTGAATGTTAAGTAACATCTATTTTAAACTGGTTTTTATTAATAGCCACAATTTTTCAGAGTTAAGAAATAAAAGCTTGATAATCTGCTCAAAAAAATTCATTAGAAGAACCAGAAAACTTATCATAATCAGTACATAACAGAGTTCAAATATAAATACTAGGTCTGAATTTATTCTATTCACACTAAAAGTGATTCCCAGCATCCTCCACTCATTCCAGGAAAGCAAAAGCTACATGGCTCAAAGTTCTCTCCTTATAAATCAAAGCAACTATTTTCCCATCCTAGAGTGTATGTGAATCAAAATAAATAAGTTTAGAAACATAACTGCTACCTGTACAAAGGCTGATTTCTGTGAAGAAAAATGCTATCGGTATTTCAATTCATTCAACCACTAATACACTTTGAAATAAGTCCTCTAGAAGCTTACAATCTAGCAAGGAAAACACAAGTGGAGTCAGCCAAATAATTAGAATATTAAATAAAAATTGTAAAGCTCCATAACAAAGATAAAGCAAAGAGCTATAGGGATATAATAAAAGAGAGATATTTTTCTAGGCTAATGAAGAAAGGGGACAACATGGTGAAATTTGAGTTGAGTTTTGAATACAAAGCTGGAGGCAGAGAAGTGAAAAGAGGCATTTCAAACTAAAATAACAGCAAAGAGTAACAATAAAGAGAAATAAAAGTACCTCTAAAAATAGAATTCCAATAAAATGGGACCAGATAGTAAAAGGCATTACCTGATGATGTATTAAAAAACCTGGACTTAATTCTATGTAATAATGAAAGTGACAAAAGCTAACCAAGATTTTAGAAAAACTCTACTAATAAAGAATTAATTAGGAAGAAAAGAATAGATAAATTGGGAAGAATAACAACAGAAAATGGGATAAAAACTAGGCCCTGAACTAAGGTGCTGGAAATGAATAAATATTAATGTTAGAACAAAAACATGGTAAGAACTGAGTAGATGTAAATCTACAATAAGGTTTGGTCAGAGAAGGAGAAAAACACAAGGCCATCTTGAGAATGAAAGGAGTGATTAGAGGTTTGGATACCTAAGAGTTCATCTCAGTTTTCCTTCCTTCTGAGTGTTTCTGCATTTATTCTAGTATCCTACTATTTTTGACACTTTTAAAAGCATTTTAAGACTTTCATTCATAAGGATACTTATGACATTCCTATTAAGCATACATTAAATCAGTAGCATTTAATATATGTGCTAGAGCTTCGTTTTTGGTTTTTTTTTTTTTTTTATTCTGTAATGTCTTCATTTTACATATTTTAGAACAACTTGTTTTTAGACCAAAACACTGAATAATGCATGGAATATATTCACTTATTTACATCAAGAGTCCACCCATCTTTAGACTTTTGGGATCTTGACATTTTCCTAGTATTGAAGCTCTGCTACTTCCCGGTGGAATAGAACTTCCACAGTTCAGAGAGAGAGCCAATTATATATAACAACTTACTGTACTAATTGTGCCTGATCTGACTTGAGTGATTTCAGATCAAGAAATCCCATTGGAAAACAAATTATCAATAAATAAGTGTAATTAATGTCCTTAAGAAATGTTTTTAGCCTTGTATTCATGAACGTTACAAATCAGGAAAGACAAATGAGCTGAAAGAATCTTTAGAAAAAATTTGTAATGCTCAAAGTGCTGCAATGATGGCCAGGAAAAGAGAAATTAATACATAAATATTTAAACAGGGGTTGAATTTTAGCAAACGTAGAGAGCTCCCTTGAATGCCAGGCAAGGTTCTATACGGCATAATATCAAGAGCATGTACTTTAGAATGAAACCAATCCAAGCTGACCTTAAAACAAATCACTAACTTTTTGGAGTTTCCATTTCCCAAACTATCAATACAAATGTTGCCAACTACCATAAGGGTTTTGGGGTGAATGTACCTTAAGTATTTATTAATGCCTGGCACATGGTAAAACACAAGTGGTGGTACCACTCCCTCCCTTTCTTAAAAGAGCCCCCTCTCTCCACATATCCTCACATTTATTATAGGGCCAATGAGCAAAATTACATGACTTCCCAAACCCCTAATAAAGAAACTACCATAAATTGGTTATATAAGGGGAAAAAATTAAAGCTAAGGAACTGATTAAAAGATAAGCTTGAACAAAGGACCAAAGTGTAAATTCAGATAAAGGCAAAGAGGATTTATTCTACGAACTAACGCCAAGAAAAATATCAATACCAAGGTTTCAACACTAGTATTTTGACTCTGTATGCATTTCCTTAAAAATATCTACACTGACAATTTATTAGTATGTAATATGATCCATGTGGGCTGGAAAAAGATCCATGCTCAGTAAACTCTATCATCCTTTCATTTACTCATTCAGCAATTGTAAAGTGTTTGTTTGCGCCAGACATTCTACTGAATACTTAGGATTTCAATGGTGAGCAAAAAAGGCTAGTTGCCTTCATGGAGTTCCCAATCCAACAACAGTCTATTCATTTAACATGGGCCACCTACCACATTTACTACATTCTAAAAGTAAATAAAACTTTTTGTATTAAACTGGACATGTGAGAAAGTTCGGTTAGTTGTTCCTAAACAATAATTAATAAATTTGCTATATTTAAAAGCCTCTTAAGTTTTTAAGCAGGACATGTGACAAACTATATACAGTGTGGTAAATCTATAAACCATACTTTATGAAAAATTAATTTTTTAGCCAAAAGAAGACTCAGAAGACATGGTAATTGTCTCTACATTTTAAAGAAGTAGCATACAGGTTTGCTCCCTATCATTACAAAGTGTTATACTTGAAACAATGGATAGATGTGAAACAGAGGTATATTTGTTTCAATATGAAGAATTCTAACAATTCAAGGTGTTCAATAATAAATCACATCAGATTTCTATTAACAGTCCACACTATTTTTATACTTTACTAAATGTAAATTTTCATTTAATTCTTGAAATTTAAAAAACAAACAAAAAAGCCCCCACAAGTATTTCCTGGCTGCGGTTTAGGAAACTGAGTCTCCAGGGTCTTACTGAGATCCTGGGCTAACCAAGACTAGAACTTAGTCCCAAATCCACGAAAACAGGCTGTCTTCAAAGCACTATCTTCCCACCTCTAGATGTGTTCAATCACATAACCAAATGGCCAGCTGTCAAAAAAACTGGCTGAGGTATTGTAAAGCTTATTCCAAATCCAGTCCTTTGGAAATACTAGTGGTCAATATAAATACCATGAATTCAGTAATGAATGGTCCTCTAGAACGCAAGCTTCATGAGGGCAAGGGCCATCCATGTCCTTCTTCACTGCTATATCCCAGTCCCTAAAGAGTATTGGGATATATATACTCCACAAATATTTGCTAAATATGAATAATCCTGATCACACATAATATAAACAAAACGCAGCAATATGAGATAAATAAAGGAACCAGCTGAAATATCCAGCAACTAAAAAGCCCAATGAACACAAAATTCTTAAAACTGCATCACACACTTTTAAAACAGCAAACCTTTTGGCAAACCCAAAATATCTTAACTAGAAAAAATATAAGGTCTCACAAGATGTGAAGGATAAACAATGGTGAAATGACTTTCAGTGTTGATAGCCTTTGCTTAAAGCACCAATTAGCTAGCATTTTAAATGTGCTTGAACACTGTTAAGGATGACCAGATTTACAGAGCAGTTTTCGTTTAAAGACAGATTCACACCTTTATCTCTATTCACATCTCTACAAACATTTAATAGGTAGACACTTCAAAAACACCAGCAAATCAGGCACATATACTGTACTGAGAGGCAACATAACTCGGACATAGAGGTACTTGGCATCCATTTGGCATTACTGAAAACTAAGACCAACAGGAAAAGGACAATCAATGCAAATGTCATTTTGCAAAATTCTATAACCTATAAGGCCTCGAATTTCCAGACAGCTTAAGAAATATGAATACATGCGAAATACTCAAAAGTTTAATTTTAACTTACTTTGATATACACATATATATATCAATGCTCACATTTATTTTGGAGAATATTATTTAACAAGAAAAGTCTAATGATTTACTCCAACTTCATTAGGCTAAATTATATCTTTTAAACATTTCTGAACAAAGATCCTGATAGTTAAAGGTCTTTTTAACTATAAAATAAGTGTAAACAGTAACTTAAGTTTAGAATGCACTAAACCATTTAAGCCATTTTTCTACTTTTCGAAATTATGGCCTTGAAAGACTGCCTGAGAAAGTATTTCACAAAAGAATATAGCAAAATGAATTATCTTCCTTACCTTCAGAATTTAGAATTGTAAGCGTTTTTCATATATTAAAAAAACAAACTTTACAGGAAGGCTGCTTTCCCATCGTTGACAGTTTTACAATCTATACCTAATTCTGACATCAGCACGTGATTCAAACTATCCTTTATAATATTTAGACTCTAAACTGTAATCCATTCCTAAGTCTCCAACAATGAAATTTCTTGTCTTCAAAATGACAAATTGTACTAGGAAAGCAAAGAGCTGAGAGAAACGTTTGTATATTAAAGCAACAAGTTTAAAACTTTGAACTCTTCCTTAGATACATCTTCCTTACCAGCGAGGAGAAAAGCTCCGGTGAACCTGTTGCTCTGTTCCTCCAACCCTCTACAAGGCGTCAAGGGCGCCATAACGCTTCTTGATACTTGAAGCGCGTCGGAAGTTGGGTTTTCTAGTCTCGGGTGGTTTTTGAAGGGCGCGATTACCACTTTCCCTGCCTCCGGGGATCGGGCCAGCCCAGCCAAAGACAAACGCGAGGCCGCCGACTCACCTGATCACAGGGCTGTAAGGGCTCCGGGAGCGACGCCAGCTGCTGCTGCTGTAGGGACTGGGAGACACGTCGCCGCCTCGCTCGTACGAGCTGTGGCGGCTGTAGCTGGGGGAGCGGCGACGGCTGTAGGGGCTCGGCGAGCGCGGCAGCCGCCGCGAATAGGGGCTGCTGCCACCTCCTGCGGGGCTGGGGGACTTGCGGCTCCTTAGGCTCTGCGAGGCCCTGTGGGACACGGGGCTGTCGTCCCGGCCTCCCAGGGGGCTCAGGGACCGCTGCCGCCGCCTGTAGGCCTTGGGCTCCGTCTTGTCCTCCCTGTAGGCCTTGGGCGGCTCCTTGTAGGCCGAAGGCGGCTCCTTGGACGACTTAGTCCGGCTCCGGTGAGCCTTCAGGTCTCGGTCCTTGCGGCTACTGCTACTGCTAGATGTGGCGGAGGCGCTTTTCCGGCGCCCGCCGCTGCTGCTGCTACTGCCGCCGCTCTTGGTTGCCTCGGCCCGCTCCTCGCCACTGTGGCTGTGGCGGCTGCGGGACTTGGAGGCCTCACTGCTGCCGCGCTGCCCGTCCCGCCGCCGGTGCTCGCGATGGCGCTCCTTGCTGCGGCCGCTGCTGCGGCGGCGATCCCGGCGGGGCCTGCGCCCCGACCCCTCCCCGCGCCTCTGGGTGCCGGAGGAGGAGGCCGGACTCCCGCCGCTGCCCCCCGTTCCCCCGGCAGCCGTCGCCGCCGTTGCCGCGCTGGCTCCCCCCAGCAGCAGCCCCTGCTCGGACTGGGAGCTCACATCCTCGTACTCCACCAGCGGGGTCACACCCCCGCCGCTACTAGCACCGCCACCGCCGTCCTGCTGCGGCTGGGGCAGCGAGAAGACCCGACGCTTCTCCGCCTCCTGCCCGGCGCGGGGCCCGCGGCGCCGCTTCTGCCGCCCTCCTGGGCGCCTCTTGCCTCTCGCCAGCCGCTTGACCTCCAGTGGGGGGCCCGCGCTGAAGCAAGAGGAGGAGGCCGCGGCGGCGGCGGCTGCGGCGGCGGCGGCCGTGCCGGGAGCAGCCAGGAAGAGCAGAGGCGGCGGGGGCGGCGGCTGTTGCAGGAACTGCGGCTGCAGGAGCGGCAACAGCAGCGGCGGCTGCTGAGGGGACAGGAATCGCCTCCGCTTGCGGCGTTCCTCCAACTTCTTCTCCGCCCAGCTCAGGCCCCCGCCTCCCCCCAGCGCCGTGTCCGAGCTGCTCGGCATTGCCTAAAGCTAGCCGCAGAGCGCGGCGCCGGTGCGGCCTCCTCCCGGGTCAGATCCTGGCCATCTCTCCCGCCGGAAACGACAACAGAGGAGACGGCGGAGGGACACTGAGCACCAGGGAGGCCCGGGAAATACGCCACGATAATCCGAATCGGGACTCGGGTCCCAGGGTTCCAGGGCACAGTGAGGTACGCAGCGGCCTCCAGGCCTGAAAGCAGCAGAAATCCGGACGGCAGGATCCTGGTCGTGCTGGTCGCTCTATCCTCCGCAGTAAAAACACCAGATGCACCGGGCGCTGACCTGCGGGGGATTCCGGAGTCCTCCAAGTGCCCCCGGGGGTTGGGGAGCGGCCTGGGCCGCACTCAGCTCTAGCAGCGCAACGCGGAAGTACCACCTTCGCCGCCGCTTCACTCCATCGCGCCTTGACGTTCGGTACGAGTCCAAGGGAGGAGAGTGGGCGAGACAACAGCACGCCTCCGCCACCGCCTCCTCCGCGTCGACGTTGTCCTCCAGGAGTGGCAGCGACACTAGGCGGGCGCCTCGGCGGTAGCTTGGTCTTGACAACTCCTGGCCTAGGGCCTCGCGCACTCTGCGGCCCGCAGGGGCCAGCGGCGCGGCGAGGGGGAGGCGACCGGGCTGCAGCTCTTGGTTGGGGTTTCGAGTGTGAGGGTCTGAACGAGGGGCTGTTTCCGGGGAGATGGTGGGGGGCGGGGAGGGCGTTTCTGAGTCTGTGGCGGTGGGTTTGAGCCCTGACTTTCTTCCTCCGCCGGCGCGAGCGGAGGTGGCGAAGCTACGCCTCTCCTCCACTCCCTCCCCTCCCACGAGGAGGCCTCTCGGGTGCGCGGCCGACCCCGACTCGCTCCTCCCCTTCCCGCTCCGCTCCCCGTCAGCGGGAGCTAGGCGACACGACTTGCTGGTTGGGCCTCAACCTTCACTACCCCTCCTTCTCGCCTCGGTCTTTCGGCCTTTCCTCGGTCCTGACGCAAACCAGGGAGCGCGCACGCAATTCACGCTCCGATAAAGCCGGAGGTGAGTGGTGATGAGGCAAAGGAGGCGGGAACAAAGTGGCTCGCTCCAGCGTGCTCGCTCCCGCCAGCGACGGTCGTTCTGACCGGATGTGGTGTAAAGTACAAACCACTCAACTTCCGGTGAGGGTGGGACTACGGTGAAGACAGGTTAAAGAAAGAGGACGGGTCGTTCGCTGCCAGCTGCTGTCGCCTGAGACTCACAGTGGAGGCATGCAGGCCGTGCCTGTTGCTTGCGGTCCAGCGAGCAATGCTGGCTCTGACTGTCTGCAGGCACCACACTGCTTGCCTGTTGAAAGGTCACGTCAAGAGACAAGAATCTGGAGACTTGAACAAGGATAATGTCGCTAGCTGTCCTTTGGGCTAGGCAGTTAACACATCATCTACCCTCAGCCAAGCCCCGGGCGGAGGTGGTGTTAACTTAGATTGATTCACGTACACCCAAGTTCGAGGCCCCGTCTTAACCTAAAAATGCACTTGGAAATAACTGTCGAGTTTTAGTAACACCGAGATTTAATTTTTTTGAAGGCCTTAAACTAATCCGGTGAATAAATGTAATGTCAAAAGGGGCTACTGAAAAATCTCAATCATCAACAGCAGCCTTGAAGTCAAAACAACTTGCTCAAATGAGGGCTGCCCTCTAAGCACTTTTTTCACATACTACCTAGTAGCTAAATCTGTTAGGCTGCCAAAAGTAAACATTCAGGCACCTCACATCTCATTTCTTGTCTTACCAGGATTGCCTTTCATAGCACTGGTGGCAAACACACCCTGGGCTGAATCCTGCCCTCCGTCTTGTTTTACGTTCTGCCAGGCACCTTGTTTCTAACCAGCTTGCTTATCTGTTAAGGAGTAGTTACATTTATACAATCCTAAAATTATATTTGGCCCTTTGAAGGCAAACACAAGGCTGATGTGGCTTCCAGTGAAAATGAATTTGACACGCTTGTTTTATAGGTTGGACACTTAAGATTATTGAGTTAAAATCTAAATGGTTTATTGGCTTTCAATACGGTCCAGTTGAAAAGAAAGGCTATTCAAGTTGGCTATATGTAGTCAACCCTTTGCAGATTTATTTGTTCAGATAATCAGTTGATTTTCAGTTCTTAAACATCTGGTATCTATTATCATACCTTAGTGTAAATAATTCTAATTAGCTTCACAACTACTAACACTGTATCTCAAATTGGATTGAGCTAAGCTAAGATCAGACTTAAGGAATGAATACAAAGTGTGTTTGTTGCTGACAGATAAAGGAAGAGGCAAAGGAATAGATAGGTTCTAGACATCAGAGCATTTCTCAGGAGGGTAGGCCCAGAGGTGGGCCACATAGTGGCACCTACTGTGCATCCACAGGAAATAATATAAGGGGACTTGAAAATTGAATAGAAAATTTAAGAGCAGAAAGTCTAAAACAAATTTCTCCTTGACCAAGGATTGCTGAGTGGAGGGCCTATAGCCAGCTTCTTGGTAAAGACTAGTTAGCAAGGGTTTTTTTCCCCAAAAAAGATCAACACACTCCATCATCCTACTTTGAAAAGCAATGTAACAGAGCAAAATACAAGGTGTACATAGCAGTTATTCACATTTATGATCAATTCATAAATCATCTTCTGTCTTATACATACAAAAAAAAATTGATCCATAGTAAATGGAAGGGACTTGCAAACTAAATTGCAAGCGGAATGCAAACAAAAAAACATACTAAAATATCTTTAAACAGGATTTGGCACCTACAGGTTTCCACAAAGATTCTATCTTGGGGAAGGAGGGGAGAAGAGAAAGAAATGAAGCATTTTGTGCTCCCCAAAGATAGCTTCTCACATGCTCTGCAATACTAATAATTAATAGGATTCAAATTCCAAAAAATGAGAAAGACCTTTAAATTAGAAGCTACCTTTTTATAATAAGCTTGCCTATTTAAAGAGATTTGAAATTGCCACTTAGACTACATTTTAGTATTTTTCTGATTGTACTATTATAATTTATTATCTTCTGGTTTTAAAAAAAAATTGCCTGCAAAACCAAAGGTTGCTGGTTCAATTCCCAGCCAGGGCACATAACCAGGTAGCAAGCCAGGTCCGTAGCTGGAGACAAGTGAAAAGCAAATATACAATGATGTCTCTCTTCCTCTCTGCCTCTCTCCCTTCCCTTCTCTCTAAAAATAATAAATAATTTTTTTAATGTGGTTTCTTTTGCTTTATCTAATAGGTCATATCATACCATATCAGCCATTCTTAAAATGTGCTCTGAGACTAAAACCTTTCAATGGATTGCACCATCAAGACTATTTTCACAATAATAGTGACACAATTTCTTTTTGTTTTTTAAAGATTTTATTAGTTTTAGAGAGAGGGGTAGGGAGAGAGGCAGACAGGGAGAGAGAGATCTATGTATGGTTGTCTTTCACCTGCCTCCAGCTGTGGATCTGGCTGGAGACCTTGGCTTGCTGCCACGTTATGTGCCCTGGCTGGGAATCGAACCAGCAACCTTTGGATTCACAGGCCAGCGCCTTATCCACTGTGCCAGCAGCCAGGGCCAATTTGTTTTTTCACTCTCATTCTTTCACACATTTATAGTGGAGTTTTCCAGAAGCAATATGACATGTTATGACATAATTTTAATGGTTAATAGAATATGTGTTTAATGTGTTCACATTGTTTTCTACAATGTTTTATGTATTAGGGTTCTGAAATGTGTAAACATTTAAAGTATCTGCATAACTCAGTGAACCAGTATTTTCCAAATGACTAATGGATATTACAAAAGCATGATTAAAAGATTCATTCCAAGTACAAAACATACTAATAGGTTCTCATGTAACATCACAAAAAGTTCATTGCTATAATTTCAGATTCCACTTTACAACTAACCCTTAAAAAACTGGAACCCTGGCTGGTATGGCTCAGTGGATTGAGTACTAGCCTTCGAACCAAAGGCTTGCTGGTTCGATTCCCAGTCAGGGCACATGGGAATTGGGTCCCTGATTGGGGGCACACAGTGATGTTTATCTCCCATTCTCCCTCCATTTTACCTCTTTCTAAAAGTAAGTAAAATCTTAAAACAAAAAAAAACCTACTGTGGAGTTTTGGTGTAGTGTCAAGAAGTAAATATAATTATCTTAAAAGACTATTGATATATACCTCCTTTTCCAAAAACATATAATGTTCATATATTTCCAGCAAAACAACATATTACAACCAATTGCATAAAAGGCAGACATAAGAATGTTTCAATTCTACTAAACCAGGCAATAAAATGATTTCCAGAAAGGTAAAGCAATAATCCTCTGACATTTTGTAAAGATAATTAATTTCATTTGAATGTTATTTGTGTTGACGTATAATGATATGGTTTTAAATGAATCTTAAATTTTCTCAATTTTTATGTAACTAGATAGATCTCATATAAAGAAAAGCTTCTTTGTTATCCTCAAAAAATTTTAAGATTGTAAAGGGATTTCTACACCAAAGCCTTTGACAAATGCAAAATGCAAAAATCATTAAAATTCTGATTATCCTGTTCCTGAATTTTTCTTAGTCTTGCAAAAATTTAACCTTTTATCTTTTTCAGCCCACTATTCTCCATCATAAGGAAGAATGCCAAGCATATTGTATTATTAAAAGAGAGAAAAGCAAAACTGAAATAATGGAATTTATCAATTCATAATAAAAACAAGCTGTGGCTAGTATTTACTGAGTACTTACTGTGTGTCAGGCTCTGTGCTAGGTGCTTTATATATATTTTCTCATTTAATCCTCTGAACAACGCCTACAAGTAGGGTGACCATAAGTCCTGAGTATGCCTGGAGTCATCCTGATTTCTGACTCTTAATCAAACATAATTATTGAAATCAAACTTTTCAGTACATGAGTTTCCAACTTTGGATATAAATGATAGGATCAACCTACCTATAAAAATTATTATCCCTACTTACAAATGAGAAAACTCAGGCAGAGATTGAGTATACTGCTAGTATACACATGCCCAAAGTATACTGCTAGTAAACATGGATCTAGGATCCTGAAACAAGTCTGTCTGTCTAGGCAGTAGTCCAGGCCTTTAATAATCACAAGATGTTTCACAGTGATAACAATGCTCCAGAAATTTATGTTGAGCCCAACTATAGTAAATTTTCCACAATTAAAGAAAAGCAAAATTTATTATAAAATTTTAAGATAAATTTTTCTACAAAAACTAAAGTGATACATGTGCCTCTTCTTGCTCATCTTTGACACAGTTCAGAGGCCCAAACTTGCTATCAATCCTGTGCAGGGAAGCAAAATAGAGGATTCTTACAGTTCAATAAATGTGAAGGATACCTATATTATAAATTTTATTTTTCAATTACAACTGACATTAAATATTATTTTATATTCGTTTCAGATATACACCATAGAGGTTATACAATTATATGTAGAATTGTCTCCCCTATAATTCTAGTACCGAACTGGCACCATATATAGTTATTTCATAATATTATTGACTATATACATGTATATTACCTATGTTGTGCTATAGATCCCCGTGACTACCAACTTTTACTACGAGTTTTGTAACTACCAATTTGTACTTCTTTTTTGGTATTTTATTTTTGTAATAATTTTTTAATGTATTGCTGGATCCTATTTGCCAAGATTTTGTTGAAGATTTTTAAATCTATGTTCATCAGCAATATTGGCCTGTAGTTTTCTTTCTTAGTTGTGTCTGGACCTGGTTTTGAAATTAGAATAATACTGGCCTCATAGCAAGAGTTTGGGAGTCTTTTCTCTTCTTGGATTTTCTTGAATAGGTTGAGTAGAATAGGGGTTCATTCTTCCCTAAATGTTTGGTAAAATTCACCTATGTAGCCATATGGTCCAAGGCTTTTGTGTGCTGGGAGTTGATTTTTTTTTTTTTTTTTTTTTTTTTACACTGCTATAATTTCATTACATGTTATTGGTCTATTCAGGCTTTCTACTTTGTGATTCAGGTTTGGAAGATTATATGTTTCCAAAAATTTGTCCATTTCACCCATGCTGTCAAATTTCTTGTTATATAGTTGTTTGCAGTAATTTCTTACAATCCTTTGTATTTCTGTGGTATTGGTTTGTGATTGTACCTCTTTCATTTCTGATTTTGTCTATTTTGGTCCTCTCTCTTTGTTGATGAGTCTGGTTAAAGGCTTGTCATTTTTGTTTATCTTCTTTTTTAAAGGTTTTATTTATTATTTCCAGAGAGAGGGGTAGTGAGAGAGGCAGAGAGGGAGAGAAACATCAATGTATGGTTGTCTTTCACCTGCCTCCAAACACAGACATGGCTGGATATCTGGCTGGAGACCTGGCTTACAACCTGGTCGTGTGCCCTGGCTGGGGAAGCCAGCAGTCTTTGGGTTCGTACACCAGCCCCTTATCCACTGCGCTACCAGCCAGGGCTTTGTTTATCTTTTCAAAGAACCAGCTCCTGAATTTATTGATCCTTTGAATTGTTCTTTTAGTCTCTACGTCATTTAATTCTGCTCTGATCTTATTTCCTTCCTTCTACTTGCTCTGGGTTTTGTTTGTTGTTATTCCTCTAGTTCTTACAGCTGTAGGGTTAGGCTGTTTATTTGAGATTCTTCTATTTTTTTTAAGTAGGCCTGTATTGCTATGGACTTCCCTCTCAGAACTGCTTTTGCAGTGTCCCATAGTTTTTGGTCTATAGTATGTGCATGATCATTTGTTTCCACAAACTTTGATTTCTTCCTTGATCTCATTGTTAACCCATTCATTGTTTAACAGCACATTATTCAGCCTCCATGAATTTGAATGAAGTTGGGTTTTTTCCTTGAGGTTGGTTTCTAGTTTCAAGCCATTGTGATCTAAGAAGATGCTTGATATAATTTAATTTTTCTTGATTTTTTGAGACTTGTTTTATGTCCTACCATGTGATCTATCTGAGAATATTCCATGTGCTTTTTTTAAAAATGTAGATTTTTCTTCTTTGGGGTGAAAGATTCTGTATATATCAATTAAGTTCATTTGATCTAGAGCACAAATGGCAAAAACAAGGCCCGCAGGCCAAATCTGACCCTTCACCTTGTTTTATCCAGCCTGGCACCTTCAGCCTGGCACCTTGTTTCCACTCAGATCGTTTAACTGTTAACATTTATATAGTCCAAGAATTAGATTCAGCTCTTTGAAGCCAACCATGAGGCTGATGTGGCAACCCCAGTGAAGATGAGTTTGATACCCTGGTCTGGAGTGTTGTGCAATGTCATAATATCCTTGGTGTTTTTGTTTTTGTTTTTGTTTTTTTAACATGGAAGATCAGTCAATTGTTGATAATGGGGTATTAAAATCCCCTAGTGTGTTGCTGTTGATACCTGTCTTAAGTTCTCCAAGATTTTCCTTTTATAGTTGGGTGCTCCTATGTTGGGTGCATATATGTTTACAAGGGTTATATCTTCTTGCTGGATTGTTCCCTTAAATACTATGAAATGTCCTTTGTCTCTTTGTATGGTCTTCCCTGTAAAATCTATTTTGTCTGATATAAGTATTGCTACCCCAGCCTTTTTTTTCATGTTCATTTGCTTGATAAGCATTTTTCCTTCCCTTCACTTTCAATTTGTGTCAATCTTTTGTTCTGAGGTGGGTCTCTTATAGATAGCTTATATATAGATTATGTTTTCTTATCCACTCAGCAACCCTATATGTTTTTATTGGTGCACTTAATCCATCTACATTTAAGATTATTATTTATTCATATTTATTCATTGTCATTTTTCTCCTTTGTACCTGTGTTCCTCTCTCTCTTTCTCTGTTTCTTCATCTTCTTGAAGCAGACCCTTTAGAATCTCCTGCAGTGCTGGTTTGGTGGAGATGTATTCTTTTAAACTCCTTTTGTGTGGGAAACTCCTCATTTCACCTTTCACTTTGAATGAGAGCCTTGCTGGGTAGAGAATAGTCTTGGTTTTAGGCCTTTATTTTTCCTTGCTTGGAATATTTTTTGCCATTCCCTTCTAGCATATAGTGTTTCTGTTGAGAAATCAGCTGTTGGTCTTATCAGAGCACTCTTATATGTTATTAGCTGCTTCTCTCTTGCTGCTTTCAGGATTCTCTCTTTATCTTTGAAATTTGCCATTTTAATTATGATGTGATTTGGAGTGGAGCTCTTTGGGCTCATCTTCATTGAGATCCTCTGTGCTTCCTGGACTTGTATGACTTTCTCTCTCATCAAGTTACAGTTTTCTGTCATTACTTTTTCTAACAGATTTTCTACACTCTGTTTCTCTTCTTCTCCTTCTGGTATCCCTATGATATGATACAGATTACATTTCATGTTGTCCTACAGCTTTCTTAACACCTCTTCACTCTTTTTCAGGCTTTTTTCATTTTGTTGCACTATCTGGGAATTTTTCCTACTTTGTCCTCCAGCTCACTGATGTGATCCTCTGCTTCATCTAGTTGCTTTTGATCCTTCCACTGTATTCTTCAATTCAGAAATTGTATTCTTCATTCTTTCCTAATCCTTATTGATAGGTTCTATGCCCTTTTTAATGCTGCTATAGTTCTCAGTAATTCCCTTGTAGCCTCCCTAGAGCTCTTTGTAGTTTCCCTGAAGTTATTTGCAGTTTCCTTTGAGCTTGCTGAGCTCATTGAGCTTCTCTATCACTATTATTTTGAATGCCATGTCTGATAGTTTACTTGCCTCTATTTCATTTAGCAGTCTTTCTGGGGGTTCCTCCTTTCCTTTTGATGGGGGGTTGTTTCTTTGTCTCCCCATTTTAGGTGACTCTTCTTGTTTGTTTCTGCTTCTCAGATTAATATGCTTTGGCCTCCTGTCTTCGTGGCATGACCTTCTGTGGTTGGAGACCTGTGGGATTCAGTGGTACAGTCTCCTTGATCTCTTGAACTTGATGCTCTTAGGATGCCCTTTATGCCATTTAATTGGGCTATCTGGTTGTACTTGGGTTTTGGTTGTTGTTGTGTTGTTTTTTGGTTTGTCCTTCCCTTTGACTGGCTGGCTGACATTCACTCCATCCACCATATCTTGTATAGTGTTGTAGATGTACACTTTCTTTACTTCCTGGATCTGCTCCTGGTGACATCAGATTGTGTCCCAATCTGGGGTTAGGCAGCCTGTTCGAGACTATCAGAGATAGTCTGATATTTGTCTGTCTCCTTTCATTGTTAATCTAATCAAACTGTGATCTGTGATCAGCCATCAGGCTTAAACACCACAAAGTGTGGCAGATTAATTCCTGGGGGTGGGGCTATTGCTTTCCCTCAGGTTGATGCCACTTGGAGAAGAGTGGTTTGCCTGCAGTATGGAGGGTGAGTCAGCACCGGGAGCCCATTGGCTGCTTCCTCAGTTCTCTCAAAGCCACTGCCCCAAACTCTCCTTAAGTGTCTCTAGTCTATTTTTCCCTTCCTTTGCTGGAGCCCAGGGTAAGTGAGTGCCGATATATTTTTATGCATGTCCCATTAAGAATTCTGTGTATCTCCAGCCATCTCTATCAGGCTGGCAAAAAGAAACAGCAACTTTTATCTTTTCACAACTGGGTGTTGTTTTACTCTCAGCTCTGTTGCTGTAGTCTGGGAAGCCCACCTGGGGGTTTATACCCAACCCTTCTCATTGGAAACCCCTGGCTGCTGAGATGTTTCTCAGTCCCTTCAGCTGCCGCCTGTGTGAGCCCAGCCAGTCCCCTCACATCTCTATGCCTCCTACCAGTCCAATTGTGATGAAGCAGCCTCTTCTGTCTGTCAATGGTTAAAAGGCTTCTCTCCAGCCAGTGTTTAGTTGGTTATTCTGGATGATTTCTCTACAATTAAGTTGTAATTCCAGATTGGTCCTGAGAAGAGGTTAGTGTAGCTTCCCCTTACTCTTCCACCATCTTATATCTTCCCAGTTTGTACTCCCTAATTCCTTCATCTTTTTCACCTAAACCCCATTTCATCTAGCAACTCTGAGTTTGTCCTTTACGAGTCTAATTTTTTTTTTTTGTTAAGATTTTGTTCTTTAGATTCTGTTTTGTTTGTTCATTTATGTTGTTCTTGAGATTTTATTCTTTAAATTCATATGGTTTGCCTCTCCTTGACTTATTTCACTTAGCATAAAACCCTCTAGGTCCATCCACATTGTTGCAAATGGCAAGATTTCATTCTTTTTCATGGGTAATATTTCATTGTATATATGTACTACATCTTCTTTGTGCAATCATCTATTGATGGGCATTTGGGTTGCTTCAGTATTTTGGCTATTATAAATGATACTGAAACAAACATAGAGGAAGGATACCTATTTATAAAATAGGAAAGATGGATTAAACTTCTGAAGGCCTTCTGAATATAGCTTCTCCCTGATCATAGGTAACAGAAAACTGGATTTTTGATGGATATAAATGTACCTAGCTAAAAACTATGTCTCCCAACCCTCCTTGAAGGTGAAGGACATGACCATTTTATGCAGATCTAGGCAGTGATATATAAATGCAAGTTGTTGGATGAGGCTTCTTGGAATTCTTAAAATGGAAGACCAGTTTACCCTTCACCATTACTTCTCTTTATGTCTGACACCCAAATGCCATATTGGAGTTTAACTAGTCATCTTGTGACTACAAAAGAACAAGCTCATACTAAGGATGACTAGGTGAATAAAAGATATAATGGCCTGGCTCCCTGAGGACACTGTGGATCTACCAAACCACCCCTGGCCTGGAAAAGGCTTATAGAACTGGTAATATGTTTAAGCCACAGCTTTCTCCAATTTTATCATAGTCAAACTAAATCCCTAAATATAACAATGTGACCCCATGCTCCCATCCTACTTCCATGATAAATATCTGTAATGAATGATAGCACCCCTTCCTTCTAACCTAAGTATAGTCTCAGAATCCATCTCAACAGAAGTGCCTGAAACCCACACTGCAGCAGTTCAGGCACATCACCCAGCAGCTTGACTGGTCTGAGTGTGATTCTGCAACTGTCACCAAAAGGGTAAACAATCAAGGAGTGACTATCTGCAATACTATCTTGAGGCTGCTATGTCTTCTTTCTCAGGGGTACCAGCATTCTTTCCTTTGGTACCCCAGGCTATGGGGCCCTTCACTGCATTGTATTGTAGTCAATACCTTCCCCTGAGGGAGAAGCCTTTCCCTCTGTATCTTTCACAACTCTGGGTTCTCCCAGAGTTTATACTGAAATGTCTCCCTGCCCAGTAAGGAGTTGGGGGTAGTGATGCAGAGAAAAGGGTAGAGCTAGAGAAAAATGACCCCGGATTTATACCAGGGCTTTGGGGATTCCGTTTTCCATTCAATAAGAAAGGAATTTAGAACACAAAGGATAGAGGGACAAAGAGTTTTGGGAACTGATTAAAAGAAGGTAAAATTCAACAATGCTTTTCATTTAATCCCCACATCACTCATCACTTTATTCTTAAACAAAGAAGTTTGATACACACACACTTTTATCCCAGAATAAAAGTACAATTCAAAATTATAGTAAAATTTTCAGATTAATTTCACCAGTAAAACTCTGAAATGATAGATGTGCTGCTCCAACACTCATCATTGACATGTTTAGAGGCCCTTTATCAACAGGTCAGAGCTGATACTATCAATGAAATTATTTTTTATGTCTGTCCTGGAGCAATTCTTGTGATTATTTGGGGATTTGGTTTGTCCAAAAGTTTAGGATTCATGCCCTGAAACAAATCTATGTACATTACAGTTATGTGAGACTAGTTATGCATTACAGATATAAATTAGTACATTTATTTATGTCAGAATTCAAAGGGGGCAAAGTACCTTGGAATAAATATTTTGTTAATGTTTAATTTTATAAGAATACACACTCTTAGGAGATATTTAGAAATTTTTGGAAGTTTAACTACAGAATAAGAATACTTTAAATTTCTAATTATGTCAGCTAACAGGGTTAATGAAGAAAGCATAAACAAACATGAACAATTCACCTATGCTGTGCTAAAAGCTCTCATAAATAAGGTCATTATAATCTTAATATATGTCAAACAAAATGATTTCTACTAGAACACTTTAACACTATATTTTATTGATTATGCTGTTACAGTTGTCCTGAATTCTCTTCCCATTGCTCCCCTCCAACCAGGACCCCGCTTCCCTCCCTCAATGCCACTCCCCTTAGTTCATGTTCGTGGGTCATGCATATAAGTTCTCTTATTTCAGTTTCTTATAGTATTCTTAACTTTCCCCTGTCTGTCTTGTACCCACCAATTATGTTTCCTAATCCCTGCACCATTTTCCCATTTCTCTCCTTTCCCCCTCCCAGTTGATAATACTCCAAGTGATCTCCATACCTATGATTATGATCCTATTCTGGATGTTTGCTTAGTTTGGCTTTGTTTTTATTTTTTAAAGATTCTGTTGTTGATAGTTGTGAGTTTATTGTTATTTTAATGTTCATAATTTTAATCTTCTTTTTCTTAAATAAGTCCCTTTAACATTTTACATAGTAAGGGCTTGGTGATGATGAACTCATTTAGCTTTACTTTGTCTGGGAAGCACGTTATCTGCCCTTCCATTCTAAATGATAGCTTTGCTGGGTAGAGTAATCCTGGTTGTAGGTCCTTGCTTTTCATCAATTTGAATACTTCTTGCCAGTCCCTTCTTGCCTACAAAATTTCTCTTGAGAAAAAACACGATAGTCTTATAGGTACCCCCTTTGTAAGTAACTCTTCCCTTGCTGCTTTTAATATTCTCTCTTTATCTTTAAACTTTGGCATTTTAATTATGATGTGTCTTTGTGTGGTCCTGTTTGGATCTAGCTTGTTTGGGATTCTCTGTGCTTTCTGGACTTGTATGTCTATGCCCTTTGCCAAATTTGGGAGGTTTTCCTTCTTTATTTTTTTTCTTCACAGTTTTCAATTTCTTGTTCTTCCTCTTCTCCTTCTAGCATCCCTATGATTTGGATTTTGGCAACACTGGGTGGGACAGATTAATTCAATTGTAATCCAATCAATATGTGATCAGTGGTCACCTTAGTTATAGCTGGGAAGAGCAGGTTAATTTAGTTATTAATCCAATCAATCTGTGATCAGCAACCAGGCTCAGGCACTGCTGGGCAGGGCAGACTGATTCCAATGGGTGGGCCTATGACGCCCCCTCAAGCAGATGCTGCTTGGAGTGGAGTAGTCTGACTGCTGTATAGGAGATAAGTCAGCACTGGAACCCTGTTGGCTGCCCCCTCATTTCTCTCCTCAAAGCCACTACTCCAAACTCTCCTTAAGCATCTCTAGTTCACTCTGTCCTCCCTCTGTTGGAGCCCAGGGTAAGTGGGTGCCAATTTATTTTTGTGTATCGTCACTTCGGTAAATTCTTTGTCTGCAGCCATGTCAGGCTAGCAAACCCAGCAGCTTTTTGCTTTTCACAGCTGAATGCTGTTTTACTCTCAGTTGTGTTGCTATAGGCTGGGAAGCCTAGTTTGGGGGTTAGAACCCACCCTTCTCAAGTGGAATCCCTGACTGCAGTCCCTTCCCATGGGTGCACAGCCAGCCCTCTCACATCTCTGAGATTATTACCAGTCATGTTGTGATGAAGTGGCCTCTTCTGTTCTTTCCATGGTTATAAGGCTTCTCTCCAGCTCATGTTTTGTTGATTATTTCAGATGATTTCTCTCCAATTAAGTTTTAATTCCAAATGGGTCCTGGGAGGAAATTGGTGTAGCTTCACTCACTTCTCTACCATCTTGGTTCACCCCTGTCTTTGTCTTTTTGTTACTTGGTCAAGATTTAATTTTATGGAAAATGATCACTGGCTAAATATAATGTGACCATGCTCAGACTACTAGAGGTGGGGAAAATCAGGATATGGTCCCTCACTCTTCCAGAGTGGAAAGGAGGGCATGCTTCTCAAACAGTGGGGAAATCCCCTCAAACAGGAAGAAGAGTTTGATATGGAGTAGTGAAGAAAGTACAGCTGTCTGTTACAGCTGTCTAGAACTAAAGCAAAATATGCATTTCCCACACAAAGCAGTCTGTTTTGGTTGATAGGGCCTAGAACGGCTTGAAAGGTAATAAAAACACATGAATTGAGTGTGATGTTTTTAGAAAAACACTCTTCTGTAATTCAGTAATTCAGATGTGTTTTTGCTAAAAGTTTTCCTTAATCAAGTGCTCCATTAAGGATAGAAAAAAATTACAAAATGAACATTTAAAACATGAACTGGAAAGAACTTAAAATTCTTTTGGTTGCTTTCTGCAAAAGTTTTCAGGGCTCCAATCTCAACTATAGTACACAATTCTACCTTTCTATGAAAATGGCCACAGCCCAGAAATCCAAAGGACTTTTGAATTTTGAAGAAGTTTTGTGGTAATTAATATTTACTCAGAACCTAATGAGAATTCAGGCTCCTGTTTACAAGATGAAGGTTTTCTCAGATGTGGGAGACAAACCATCTAAGAAAACTTGAAGAACCAGGTATAAAAAAGATGTAGTCACACAAAAGCCTGTACATCAATGTTTAGACCAGTTTTATTCATAATTGCCAAAATTTGTAAGCAACCAAGATATCCTTCAACAAATGAAAAGATAAACAAACTATGGTACATCCATACACTGGATTATTACTCAGTAATTTAAATTATTGAGTTATCAAGCCACAAAAAGACATGGAGAAATCTAAAGTGCATATTACTAAACAAAAGAAGCCAATTTCAAAAGGCTACATACTGTATGATTCCAACTACTGTGTATGATATTTTGGAAAAGGCAAAACTAAAGACAGTAAAAAGGTCAGAATTTCAGAGGGAGGGAGGAATGACTAGGAGAGCAATGAATATTTTTGAGAACGTGAAACCATGCTGTATGAAAACATGTCAGAATCCATAAACGTGCAACAAAAAGAGTGAACACTAGTGTAAACTATGGAATTTAGTTGGTAATAATATATCAATATGACCTTATTAATTGTAGCAAGATGTTAATAGAAGAAACTGGGGAATAGGGTATATAGGGAAGCTCTCTGTACTCCTAGCTCAATTTGTTTTATAATCCTAAAACTACACAAAAATTCTCTGAATTTTTTAAAAAGAAAGAAACATATGATTGTAATTTTTAAATACTATAAACTTTTTGTTATGCTTATCATTCTAGCTATTTTACTAATAAAAATCAGTATTTTTTCTATAAGCGACAGGTGAAAAACCTATGAGAAATAAAAATGAAGTACAATAGATGGACAAAATATACAAATATGTACTGGCAGTATTAGCCAGCCTCCAAGATGATCCCCAGTGATTCTCAACTCCTTTTTATTATGTTTTAAGCCCCTAAATTTTACGGCATTTGTTATGTAACAGTAGATAATTAATACACTGCCCTTTCACTAGGAAAAAATCAATAGATGCACATCAAGAAGTAAAAAATTTTAAGAACAAATCAATACCTTTGGATTTTCAGAACTTGGGAAGGGTTCTAGATTTGGGTGTAGAAAGTATTACAGAGGGAAGGAAAGAGAGGTGAGCCAGAAGGAGAATGATTTGAGGCTCAGAAAACAGACCAACTCATACCCAAATCCTAAAACACAGAATAGTTGGCAGCTAAGTGATTACACCTGAATGTGTGGTGGTGGAGGCTATGGAGGACAAGAGAATTTTTTAAAGAACTGCCTAGAGAGAACTAAGGGTGCTAGGAATGAATCAGTACAGCAGAGAAAATCTTCCATTCTTGCACGTGAGAAGTTTCCAATATAGTAGCCAGCCCTTTACATGTACTCTCAAAGTAGACCTATCAAATTGAGAATCTCCTGCCTTGTGCACAAATCATCCAATCAGTCTTACTGTTGTCTCTGTCTTTAGGAAAATCAACTCTGTTGATGTATAATTTATATACTGACAAGTGTATAATGCATGTAATCACACACTATGTTAACCTTTCCTTTACAGAAACAGAAGTTTCCTCCTGCCTCTTCCCATTCAATTCTCATCACCACCACTGCCATCCAGCCTTAGGCAACTAACTATAGATTAGTTTTCCTGATCTAGGATTTCTGATAAATTGAATCATTGGTCATGAAGATCTGTTTTCTTCATATAATGCTTTTGAAATTCATCATACTGTTGTTTGTGTCAATGATTCCTTCCTTTTTTATTGCTGAGTGGCACTCCATTGTATGGATATACCACATTGTTTATTTATTCACCCGTGGTTGGACATTTGGATTGTTGCCAGTTTGGGGCTATTATGAATAAAACAGCTATGAAGTTTATGTATCTACCATTACACTATCATACAGAATAGTTTAACTTCCTTTAAAAATCCCTTTTGCTTCACCTATTCAAATCTTTCCTACTCTCCTCAAACCTCTGGCAATCACTGATATTTAAAAAACTAAAACAAAAACATTTCAATTACAGTTGACACACAATATTATATTAGTTTCAGGTGTGGAACATACTTATTAGACCTTTCTATAAACTTACAAAGTGATCACCTTGCTAAACCTAGTACGCATCTGCCTATCTGACAGCATACATAGTTATTAAAATATTATAGACAATGTTCCCTGTGCTGTATTTTATATCCCTGTGACTTATTTTTAAACAGGCAATTTGTACATCTTAATTCCTTCCCCTTTTTCACCCATTTCCCCAATTGCCTTCCCATTAGGCTACTATCAAAGTGTTCCCTGTATCTATGAGTTTGTTTCTGTTTTGTTGGTTTGTGTGTTTTGTTTTTTTTTTAAGATTCCACACATAAGTGACATCATATGGTATTTGTCTTTCTCTGTCTGACATATTTCCCTTAAAATAATACCCTCTAGGTACATCTATGTTGTTGCAAATGACAATATTTTATTTTTTCTATGGCTGAGTCATACACACACACACACACACACACACACACACACAGAGTCTCACCTGAAATCTAAAATATTAGCCAAAACACTACCATTCTTTTTTTTTAAATATTTAATTTATTTTTTAGAGAGGGTGCAAGGGAGGGAGAAAGACAGGAAAGAAACATCAGTGTGTGAGAGAAACAATGATTGGTTGCCTCCCACATGCCCCCAACCCAGGATCTGGCCCACAACCACAACATAGGTATGTGCCCTGACCAGCATAGAATCATTGGCCTTTAAGTTTGCAAGCCAGAGCTCAACCCACTGAACCACACCAGCCAGGGCCACACCAACATTCTTCATGTAGGATAACTAGGATAAGAGGAAAAGGATGCAGAAAAATAATTAATATATAACATTACCACCCCAAGGCTGTCATGAGGTCTAGCAGGTGGTAATCATACCTCTTTTCTTTCACCTTCACTTCATGTTTCTCTTACCCTCTGATAGTACCTCACTGTATGGGTTTATTTACCTGGTTGGATAACTCAAACCTTCATTTCTATGAGATTTGAGTCCTAGGTGGTCTTGTTTTATTCTGTTGCTAGTTTCCCATTGACTAGAACAACTGGCCAAATGAGTACTAAGAGGCACTCAGCACATCCTCTGCCTTCCTTGTGTATCAGCAACCCAATTTCTCCCCTGGGGTTCAGGACCAATGACCCCAGTCAGCATAGTAGCCCCATTCTCTGTATTGCTCCCTTTGGCACTAGGATCTCTAAATCCACAGAGACTTAGGTCTCAGAATGAAAAAGCAAAAATTCTTCAAGTATACAATGTAATAGTTAGAAGGACTGCCCCAGCTCCAAACCTTGGTTCTCAGGCTCCTGCATTCTGGCTAAGATAAAAAAGATATCATATATTGGTCAATGGTTAAAAGCATACCTCAATTTATATATCAGCAACCCAACCTCACAGAGTAATGTCTCCCAGCTGATGTCATGACTAGCCTTCAGAAATATCATGGTAATGGACAAGGTGTTCTAAGAGTCAAAAAACTGATGTAACTGGCAGCACTGAGGTCTTGTCATTGCTTTTTCAAAAACCAAAGGTGACCTTTTTCCAGGTCACTGACCAAGTCATTGTTCATGTGTCACTATAGCTCTGTACCTCAGGCTACCTCTTCTTCAACATGAAGGTAATAAGTAGATCTGCAGCTATAGTTCCTTCATAGGAATTTCCTTTCACTACTGGCTTTCTGGGATACCTTTTGGTGGCATGCTAGTACAGTAGCTGCCCACTTCCAGTGGTGATTGCATAAAAGACAGATCCACCAACAAATCTAGCCTGTTCTTCCCTCTGTTAACTTGCCTCATGGAATTCCTCATAGGGCACTGGTGTGGATTGAGAAAGAGGTGAGCAAGCAGCAAGAGCAGTAGTACCATGGGAGTCTGTGCTACCTGTTTATGCAGAGGACTTGTATTTCCAGATCTGCTCTTGAAACTGGCCGTGACATTTCTATTTTATAATAAATTGGCTGTGCATACTCAATTTTGATGTTTTAGTGGACCATATAACCCCAGTTAATGATAGGCTGTTTGGGTCTGTCTGGATCCAACAGTAATCCATGATATTTTCTTTTCTTTTCTTTTCTTTCTTTCTTTCTTTCTTTTTTTTTTTTTTTGCATAGAAAATAGTAAAAGGCCTTTCAAGAACTGAGTCCTTCCGACAAGAGATGCAGCCCATAACAACCTCTTAGAGAAGGAGTTGGAGGAATAAGTACCCACTTTCATCCATCTCTCTGATCTTCTGGATTTTCCATGGGTTGAACACAAATGGAATCCAGAGAGGAAGGGGTTCATTGATGACTGTGGACCATGTATGTCACCCTTCCAGGGCTTGTTCCACACCCACATGTGGCAGCTGGGAATTAGGAGAGGTATCTAAGCTACAGACATTCCCCATGAGAAATGAAGGGTTTCAGCCCCACACCAGGCTCCACAGCCTGAACTCCAGTGCTGGGAACAGAAGACATGACATCTGGTTGTGAAAATCAGTGGGAATCTCATCCATCTGTGTAAGATGGAGGGCTGCTAGCATCCTCTTAAAGGGTCCTTGTACAGATTCATTCACTCACATGCAGCCACCCTAATCTCTAGCAAAGAGTCAGCAGTAGGAAAGGTACAAGAGACCTACAGGAAGAAAATGAATTGTGTGGTTTCAGGGTGAGGACTGGAGGAACATCCACCAGTGTCCCTGTGTTGAGCCCTCCCCCAATATGGCACATGTGCACAGGTGGGCTCAAAATCTGAATCTACATTAAACTGGTGAACATCACTCACACTGTCTGATGACTCCCTAAGACCCTACTCTACCTAACTTACATACCACCACAGGCTTTCTCAGTGGCAGTCAGTCAGACTTGGCCTATACTACAGTCTTAAAAACTCCCAAAAGTCCACAAGCTACAGGCAGGTAGCAGATGGCTTTGGTGTGCCATGTGCCTCTTGTTGAATGGTTCCAGGCTTGCCACTGGCACCAAATCTGAGTCTGCATTAACTTGGTGGACATCACTCACCCCACACTGGTGATCCCTGAAACCCTGCTCAACCCAACTTACATACTGCCTGAGGCTCTTTCAGCAGCTGTGCTTTATGGACAGCTGGCAGGTGGTGGCTGGCCTTGGTGTGCCCTCTATATTTTCATAAGTAAATCCAGTACTCAGTATTGATGACAGCCAGCCTGGATTTGCAGTGCGGCTTCTCCATACTCCTCCAGGCCCAGCACAGGCAGCTTTTTAGCTTTACCAAGTGAATCCAAGCTGGTCTCAGAGAGCACCTGACATAGGCTTGTACAGGAGCCTCTCCCAAGAGGCCCCAGAGCCAGCACACCCAGTGGCCAGCTTCACCCACAATAGAACACCATCCAATTAACTCCACAAAGACACTCAAAGAGTCAGCAGACACTAGAACCCACTAACAAAAATTCCACTCCATGGGGTCAACCCCCATACAGCAGCTCATACACTGTTGTGGCCAATCCTCACTACCAGTCAGCTTGAGGGTCAAACCCACCCACTGACATGCCAACAACAATCAAAGCTCAACTACAACAGGGGGCACACACAACCCATACAAGAGCTCTCCTTCAGCACCTTACTCGGGTGATCAGGAGATTATGTTACTAGGCCCTAAAGGACTCTTACAACATAAGGCAGCCCTTCCTAGACTTGGAGACATAGCAAACCTACCTAATATAAACAAACACAGAAAAATAGACAAATTAAGAGACAAATATTCAGGTCTCAAAGAACAGGACAAAAATCCAGGGAACAAAAAAGAGAGCAATCCACCAGATACAGAGTTCAAAAACCGGTAATAATGATGCTCAATGAACTTAGGGGAAGAATAGATGAACTCACTGAAAACTTCAACAAACAGATAGTAAGCATAATAAAGAACACAGAAACCATAAAAAGAATCATTCAGAAAAAAAGAATACAATAACTGAAATGAAGAATACACTAGAAGGAATCAACAGCAGATTAGCTGAAGCAGGGGGTCAAATCAGCAATTTGGAAGACAAGGTAGTGAAAAACACCCAATTAGAACAGTTGAACATAAAAGGAGTTTTTAAAGGTAAGGATAGTTTAAGGGACCTATAGACCAAAAGCAAATATGACAACATTCACATCATAGGGCATCAGGAGAAGATAGAGAGAAAAAATGAAAACTTCCCTAACCTGGTGAAGTAAATAGACATACAAACCCGGGAAGTGCAGATGGTTCCAAAGAAGAAGAACCCCAAAAGATCCACACCAAGATACATTATAATTAAAATGCTAAAGGTTGAAGACAAAAAGTGAATCTTAAAAGCAACAAGAAAAAGGCAGTTAGAGGCTATTGGATTGGACAGAAAAATCATTTAGTTTTTTCTCTATGATGGCTTCAGCATTACTTATTTGTCTTTAGCATCATTCAAAACAATTTTGTAGATTGTATTGAGACAGCTGTCATATCAGTATGCATTAAAAAAAAATATTTATTATCCTTAGAGAGAAGGGAAGGGAAAGAAGCAGAGAGGGAGAGAGACATCAATGTAGGGTTGCCTTTCACCTGTGTTCAGCCATGGGCCTGGCTGGAGGCCTGGCTTGCAACCTGATTATGTGCCCTGGCTGAGAATTGAACAGTGCTCTTTGGGTTCATAGGCCAGCACCTTATCCACTGTGCCACCAGCCAGGGTTCATTTTTTAAAAAACATAAAAATTTGTGAACTTTTGTGGAGCCATTTTAATATTGAAGATGGAAGAAAATATGCAACATTTTTAGCATATTATGCTTTATTACTTCAGGAAAGGTATAAATACAGATGTAAAGCAAAAAAAAAAAACTTGTACAGTGTATAGACAAGGTGCTATAACTGATTGAACATGTCAAAAGTGGTTTGCAAAGTTTCTTGGTATTATTGACATTTTTGGTCAAATAATTCTTTGCTGTGGTGCTGTCTTATGCGTTGGAAGATGTTTAGCAGCACCTCTGGCCTCTACACACTAGAAGCCAATAGTGGGAGCTAGCCAACATACTCAAAATGTCCAAATCAATGAAGTTATGGATGTAAATGAAAATTTTGTCTTTTAATTTAAGGAAAAAACTAAATGGACTTTTTGGCCAACCCTATACAAGGGAGCTCCCAAAGTCTGTCAGTTGATTTCTCTATGGAAACATTGCATGTCCAAAGAATCGGCATAAAGTATTTAAAGTGATAAAAAGCAAGGAGCTACAACCAAGATTACCCACCAAGGCTACCATTTAAAGTGAAGAAAAGATAAATAGCTTCCTAGACCAAAAATAGCTAAAGTTTATCACCATCAAATAAGTATTACTAGAAATGTTAAAGGGACTTCTTTTAGAGAAAGAAGGGAGAAAACATAGTAAGAATAATAAAATGACAATAACTACATACCTATTAATACTCACTTTAAATGTAAGTTATTAAATGCTTCAATAAAAACACATAGGGTAGTTAAATTATAAATAATAAAAACAGGACACATGCATATGCTGTCTACAAGAGACCCACCTCAGATCAAAAGACAGACTGAAAGTAAAAGGGTGAGAAAAGATATTTCATGCAAATGTAAACAAACAAAAAGCTGAGGTAGCAACATTATATCAGACAAAATAGACTTGTTGCAGAAAAAGCATTTGACAGAATCCAATGAACATTCAAGAGAAAAACTCTCAGTAGGTGGGGATAGAGGGAATATAACAACATACTAAAGTCCATATATGACAAACCCACAGCTACCATCATATTCAATGTGTAAAAGCTAGAATCATTCTCCTTAAGATATAAAACAAAACAAGAACGGTCACTCTCACCACTTAATTCAACACAGTATTGGAAGTCATAACCATAGGCAATGACTTCAGACAAGAAAAAGAAATAAAAGGTGGCCCTGGCTGATGGCACAGTGGATAAGGCACCAGCCTACAAACCCAAAGGTAGCTGGTTCGATTCACAGCCAGGGCAACATGACTAGGTTGCAAGCCAGGTCTCCAGCCAGATCCATGGCTAGAAGCAGGTGAAAGGCAACCATGCATTGATGTCTCTCTCCCTCTCAGCCTCTCTCCCTTCCCTCTCTTTCTAAAAAAAGAAAAAGGAAAAAGAAAAGGAAAAAAAAAGCATCCAAGTTGGAAAAGAATAAGTAAAACTGCCATTATTTGCAGATGACATAGTACTATAGAGAGAACACCATAAAGATTCCAACAAAAAATTATTATACTTAAAAATAAATTTAGTTAAGTAGCAGAATACAAAAGTAATACTTACATTGTATATACTAATAACAAACTATCAGAAAGAGAAGAAGATAATCTTATTTATAGTTGGGTCAAAAAGAATAAAATAAAGCCCTGGCTGGTAGCACAGTGGTTAAGGTGCTGGCCTGCGAACCCAAAGGTCGCAAGTTCGATTCCCCAGCCAGGGCACATAACCAGGTTGCAAACCAGGTCTCCAGTCAGGTCTGTGGCTGGAGGCAGGTGAAAGGCAACCATACATTGATCTCTTTCCCTCTCTGCCTCTCTCCCTTCCCCTCTTTCTAAAACTAATGAAATAAAATCTTAAAAAAGAAAAAAAAGAATAAAATACCTGGGAATAAAGTTAACCACAGAGGTAAAAGATCCATACTCAGAAAATTATAAGATATTGAAGAAAGAAATTTGTTTTTTTAAAAGATTTTATTTTATTATTTTTTAGAGAGAGGGGAAGGAGAGAGGCAGAGAGGCAGAGAGACATCAATGTATGGTTGCCTTTCACCTGCCTCCAGCTTATGGACCTAGCTGGAGATCTGGCTTGCAACCTGGTATGTGCCCTGGCTGGAAATTAAACCAGCGACCTTTGGGTTTGCAGGCTGGTGCCTTATCCATTGTGCCACCAGCTAGGGCCAAGAAAGAAATTTAAAAAGATGTGAATAAATGAAAGACTATACTGTAATCATGCATAGACAAAATTTACAGTACTAAAATGTCCATACCCCAAAGCAATCTATTAGATTCAATTGCAACCCCTATCCAAATATTAATGACACTTTAACAAGCCTAGAATAAATAATTATAAAATTTCTATGGAGCAGAAAAGATCCCAAGTAGCCATAATAATCTTGAGACAGAAGAACAAATTTAGAGGTATTATGCCACCTGATATCAGAATATACTACATGGCTATAGTAATCAAAACAGCATGACCTTGGTATAAAATAGAAACACAAGGTGCCAACTGCAAACCCAAAGGTCACTGGTTCAATTCCCCAGCCAGGGCACATAATAAGATTGCAAGCCAGGTCTCCAGATAGGTCCTTAGCTGGAAGCAGGTGAAAGGCAACCATACATTGATGTCTCTCTCCCTCTCTGCCTCTCTCCCTTTTCCTCTCTCTAAGAATAATCAATAAAATCTTAAAAAAAAAAAAAAAAAGAGAGAGAAAGAGAGAAACACAAATCAATGAGACAAAATAGAGGACTCAGAAATAAACCCATGCCTAAACAAGTAATTAATCTATGCTGAAAAAGTAAAAAAATATACAATGGAGTAAAGACAGTCCCTTCAGTAAATGGTGTTGAGAAAAACTGGACAGTTACAAAAGAATGAAACTAGACAATTTTCTTATACCACATGTAAGAATAAACTTGAAATGGATTATTAAAGACTTAAGTGTAAGACCTGAAACCATAAAATTCCTAGGAAATAAAAACCATGGGCAACAAAATCTCAGACATTTCTCTTAGCAATACTTTTTGGATTTATTTCATACAGTAAGGGAAATAAAATAAATAAATAAATAAATGGGATTACATTAAACTAAAAAGTTTTTGTACAGAAAAGAAAACCATCAACAAAATGAAAAGACAACCCACTGAATGACAGAACTTTCATCAATGATACATCTGATAAGGGGTTAATATTCCAAGTTTATAAAGAACTCATACAACAACACTACAAAAAACAATCAATCCAATTTTAAAATAGGCAGAGAACCTGAATGGACATTTCTCTAAAGAAGACATGTAGAGAGCCAATACACTTGTGAAACAATACTCAACATCATTAATCATCAGAGAAATACAAATTAAAAGCGCCATGAGATGTCATGTCACAGCTCTCTGAATGTCTATCATCAATAAGTCAACAAACAGCAAGTGTTGGTAAAAATGCAGAGAAAACAGAACTCTCATGCATTATCGGTGGTACTGCAAATTGACGCAGCCACCATGGAAAACAGTATAGAGTTTTCTCTCTGAATTAAAAAATAGAACTACCTTATGACCCAGCAATTCTACTTCCAGGCATCTATCTGAAGAAATCCAAAACACTAATTCAGAAAGATAAATAAGATAAATGCATCCCTATGTTCATTATTTACCACAGTTAAGATATGGAAGCTACCTAAACATCCCTCAATAGATGACTAGATAACCCTGGCCAGTGTGGTTGGAGCATTGTCCCATAAACCTAAAGATTGCAGATTTGATTTCCCATTAGGACACATACCCAGGTTGCAGATTTGGTGGGTAATCAGTTGATGTTTTTCACATTAATGTTTCTCTTTATCATTCCCTTATTCTCTTTCTAAGACCAATAAGCATGCCCTCAGGAAAGGATTTTAAAAAATAAAGCAATATAGTGAAATAAGCCAGTCAGTGAAGGACAAATATCATATGATCTCACCTCTTACGGGACAATAATGAACAAAACTAACAACAACCAACACAGAACCAAGTATATGAATACAAGGAATAGGCCTTCAGTGGTCAGGGGAACGGGGTAGGGGGGAGGGAGAGGTAGAGGCAAAGATGGGGAGCAGCTTAGACAAGAACCTA